>JAFDVH010000124.1:0-17321 GCA_019176425.1 Megalops atlanticus | reverse complement strand
ATTCAGCAACTTCAACTCACAAGCTGGGTGGGAAGGTTAAAGGTTCAGCACGAAGTTGTATAACCAGGGGAAAAAATGATAACCTTTTTAAATCTGACATTTTCAGACAATTGTCATATTTAAACTGCGCAATCGCTGTTCTGTTACTTCTTCCGCTGAACCATATTTATCATAGGCTTCCTACTCCCAATTGTTCAAACGCTGGTTTTGCTACACTTGAGAAACCAGTCGATCATCATTAGACAGTAGGACATGCAGAAACTAGTTAGTACTATTAGTCATGATTAAGACTCGATTGGGCTGTCTCAGAGGATTTGACTGGTGGTCTTCTACTTTCATTTCTGCTTAAACGGTCAGCATCCTGTTTGGCACTCGCGCGAGCTCGAATATGGTTGATAGTATCCCGTCCAAATTTCGCGCCAATTTGTTTGACGCAGTTGTACTTGCATTTTTGATCTCCTAAATGACGAAATGTAAATGTAGCTAATGTATGCGTATAAATTCGACCATTCATCGGATCAAATATTTTAGGTGGGTATTTCTTTACGGATAATGGAGAATCAAAATAGTCGGTTTAAAAGGAAGTTAGTGTGGAAGTTAGTCCACAACGCAAAACAATTACATGTCGTCAGTTTGCAGATGCTGTTGCAGACTTAAGGTGAACAAGTTTCAAATATCAGAAAATACGTTTACTGGTGGAAAACACCAGGGAACATGTAAATCGATTTCCTTATTCACACAATTCAGCTACATGGTCTAAGAAGAGGCTGACCAATGTCAGAGGAGAAACAGGGGTGGGTTTTATTGCTGTTCAAAACAGTACTTTCAGAGAGAGTATTCTGAAGAGGTTAGATCAGGACAGCGCATACCAAGTGTTTAAGAGAGACGGGGTTGTACGTCTTATGTTCACGTCACCGTTGCCGACCTGATAATGTCTCACAGTTAATACTTAACGAAGATTGCTTTGGATAGTGCAATCTTCCATATATTGACAATACATAGGGCAAAGAATGAGTGGGGTATGCAGGAAAAACTGAGAAACACAGGTCAATGTGAATTATCTGTGAAGCTTCACTCCGCCCTCTGATGCTCCTTAAAAAAAGGATAGGATGTTTTTAGTGCAGTTACAGTTTTACCAATTTTAGCGCAATTTTGATAATTGTCATTATCAAATCTTTGATTAGTTTGGGTATCGTGAGCTTCGTTCCCTGACTCCGCCCTGTGATGCTCCTTTAAAAAACAAGAGGAGTCATTCTATAATTTGGGGTACATTTCACATCAACAAAAAAGTACAAAAACAGTGTTCTTTCTCAATAGAACAATTAGTGGTTCAAGTTAGTATAGGCTATTCCTTCAGTGTAACATATCCGCTAGTTGCAAAGCTTAAACATTAACATTTTTTTATTTTTAAAGGGGAAAGAATGTTTCACTACTCAGTTTGTCAGCTATGTTACAGACAAACTGGATGTCATTACAGTCATTGGATTGAATCCTGCACTTCAAGTAAAATACAATTTTAAGGGCTCTTGAGTCTATTCTGCCATATATACAGCGATTTTTTAAAAATAATTTTCATTAAATTTTTTTTTCAGATATACATGTGATATGTTCAGCACTTGTCATGAAGGACAGGAATATTTTTTGTTATAAAACTACCATACAGGTCATTTTGATAGTTTTAATAGATGTCATGAAAAACTCCAACCTGTGTAGATGTACAGTATACTTTAAAGAATATCAGAAGCACCATTTTAGTTATTTTAAATTTGAAAAAATGGGGTGTAACATATTTGACAAAGAAAGCGTCTTTTGAGTCTTTTGCGTAGTTTGTCTGTTCTGCTTTTTGTTTTTTGAGCAAATATTTCAGTTTTTGAATTTTTCTGTGTAATTTTGAGTTTTCTCTCCTGACCTTTTTTCTTCCAGCTTTTTTCTGTCTGAAATAAACAAAAGAAATTAATTTACAGATATTGTACTGTGTGTATATGAATGGAAACCTTTTACTTTGTTACACAATTTTCCTGTTGAATACATAAACCTGTTTCTGTCTTGCTATCATAAATCTCTACCTTGTTTCCTGAGGTTGATGGACAACTTGGCTGTCTGGACTGTCTGGTGGTGTAGCTAAGTTGTCAAGCCTGCACTTTCTTTCTCTGCTTCTCTGCTGTGCTTTCCTCCAACAGGCCCTCTTGCTTCCCTTTTCTCTCTCACTCATCTCTGCCACTGTTTTCACTTTTCTTTGTGATCTGAGCTTGTGCCACGCCTCTCTCTGCTTCTCCAAATATGCTGCCCTTCTTGCAGGATCAGCATCCCGATGAGCCCTGTATCTCAGCTGTTTGGATTGGATTTTTTAAAAATGTGTTGATGAGGGAGAAAGGGAAAGTGTGCCCATATGAATAATGTGCAAACTGCAAAACACTAATCTGGCGCCCCCACTGCCCAGGCGCGGGGAGAGAGGACTGCTCCTTTCTCTGCCGGGGGGAATCCCACCGCCACGGGGGAGGCTCCACACGCGCACACACGCACACCACACAGACACACACAGAACAAAAAGAGAAATATAAGGGGGGTAGTTCAGCCCGTGCCAAAAAAAAAAAAAAAAAAAAAACAAAACCTCAAGACGAAGCCCTCCGCATTGCTCTTGTGGACGGGCTGGCGGCTCCCGCGGCGACCCACATCTTCCCCTCGCTAGCACCTTGTGCCGGTTCCGCGGGATCACTTTGAGGGGGGGACAGCCCAGCGGCCGGTCAGCCCTCTCCTTCCCACCCCGTGCCGGGGACTCACACACAGTTGCCTCCCTGGCACGCACTCTCACTAGGTGAGGACTCTCCTCGGTCCTGGCTGCGTCCTGGAACTGTTAGTTGTTTCCCTCCCCCCTCAGGGACTCGCCGCGTAAGCTCTTCTGGTCACTGCTTTTCCTGGAGCCCCCTAAAATGGACACCGACAACCTCTCACCCAAAAAAAGAAAAAAAAAAAAACAAAACTCCAAAATCCGCCCCGGGTTGCGACTCCCGGAGCACAAACCAAATACAAAAAGAAAACAAAACAACCCGAAAGTAACCAACTTAAATCCAGCCGGCATGTTCACTGACAACTAAATCAACGATAATTCCGACTCTAAAAACCCCCTGTAATCGGTCTCCGTCAGCATCTCTGCCGTGCTGCTCCCACTCACCATGGATGCGTTCTTTTAACCGCCCGGCATATGAGACGCTTATGCCGTTGCGGCATAGTTTCTACTCTATTTAATAGTG
Organism: Megalops atlanticus; assembly: GCA_019176425.1. Taxonomy (NCBI): domain Eukaryota; kingdom Metazoa; phylum Chordata; class Actinopteri; order Elopiformes; family Megalopidae; genus Megalops; species Megalops atlanticus. The sequence goes on along the minus strand of JAFDVH010000124.1, from coordinate 14,070 downwards.
CTACGTCAAAAGCAGCAACCTGGCTCATACACATGCAACAAGCTTTTGTAAAAGCCTGGCTTTCATCCTGTTACGACCCCGTCTAGGGTGGGGTGAACATAAACCAGATGTCCTCCAACCCCTGCCACCTGACCAACACACGCACACTCTGCGTATTCAGCCTTTTTCATTTTTTTTTCTTTTTTCTTTGAACGTAAAATACTTCAGGGGTGAGCCAGGCCAAAATATAAACAATAAACAAAACACCACTAACTGGGGAAGAGGGAAGCTAGCTAACCTACCGAAAAAAAGTAATGACATGAAATACAAAACAGAAGAACAGATGCACACGTCCATATTCACGCTCCAGCACGCTCTCCGACAGTATAAGCAGCGGGGGGTTTCGCAGCAGGAAAAGAGGTCCAGGTCCTGCCCAGATGCTGCTTTTCAAATCTCCCCGCCCGTCTTCCAGCCAATCACCGCAATCCGGCAATCGCACAGTAACCTGGATGGGGAGCAAGAGGAGGAGAGAGAGAGACACGCACACACACGAGTACGTCCTTGGACGTAACAATTCAATAGCTGAGAAGAGAGCAGTGAAGGCGGTGGCTGTGAGGCTGTGAGAGCCTCAATCAAACTGTGCAGACGTGGGGCCGGTGACATGTTATGTTGCAAACTTTGTGTGCCTTTGGGATGACAGACAGCACTGTGCTCATCATATCTTTCATATAGCAAAAGCTGTGGCCTGTATCTTTTATGGCCTAACTGGTGTGCTGTGGAATCGACTAGCGGACAAAGTAAAGGTGTTTACGAGCTGAAAGGCAAAATACAAATGTTCGGACATTCTAAAACACTTAACATGAAAAGGCTTAACGTGGCTTAATGTTCCAAAACAGCGATCAATGATCACCAAATTTCTCTCGGACATCTCTTGTCATAAACACTTCCACCTGTCAAAAAATCAAAACCGAAATCATATGAGTATGGACGTTATCTTACATTAAGCGTTTTCCTCTCCATTGACGCGTATTATAAGGAAAAGGCTTAACGTGGCTTAATGTTCCAAAATAGCGTCCAATGATCACCAAATTTGGGTTCCTATGGGGAAAACTTCGATCAAAACGTCAGTGTTTATATTAATCCCATGGGGTCGTTGTAATGGTTCTTGAACGTGTTCATGATCAGAAACGTGTTAGAGAAGTATAGTCCTGATACGTTGCTGTTTTGGTCCATAATGCTACGTTAAGCTTTTTCCTTATAATGGGGGTCAATGGAGAAGAAACGGCTTAACGTAAGAGTTACCCCTTTCATTGGATTTCAGTTTTGCTTTTTTAATAGTAGATATGACTATTATGACATGTCAGACAAATTTGGTGATCATTGATTGCTGTTTTGGGACATTAAGCCATGTTAAGCTTTTTCCTTATAATGGGCGTCAATGGAGAGGAAAACACTTAACGTTTTTGGTAAGAATGCGTTTTAGAATGTCCCCAAATGTTTCTTATTCAGTTAAATATACATTATATCAAAGTTTTAGGTGACCTCTCAGCGTTGGTAACATGTCCCACATTGTCCCACACAAACTTACTACTTGTCCCACATTTGGTCTGTTTGCATCTGGTCACCCTAGTCTCACATTTTGCCATGTGAAAACAGATGCTCATGTGAAACTAATGTTTCTCATCACAACTCCTGTACTATCTCCACTCAGGTATCTCAAATTGTAAGCAATGAAGCCTTGAAAACACAGATTTCTGAAATTGTCATAATTTCCCATATGCATGAATATAGTTAAGCACTATCAAAGAAAGCAGGATTACAAAACCAGATCATGTTCTATCTATTCTGTTACAGACGCCACACTCCCATCAATTAACTCAAATGCAGACTAAGCTCAAATTCAGCAACTGACATGTGAATAAAAATCTATGGATACCTCCGGTCTATTAGAATTAACTGATGTGCTTGTCTCTACTACAGATTTCAGGGCCCATGGCTGGAAGAGAACGAAGAGGTACTTCTTCGTTGCGATCATTACGCTCTGTGTCCTGGCAGCGTGGTCTGCTGGCAGACAAGATTACAGCTCAAACCCTCAAGTACATCAGACTTCATGCCAGGAAAACAAGCAAAGTATAACCCCAATTAAAAATTCAAAACATCTCATGGTTTCTGCTTTCAAAGACCACCGAGAAAAAGGAGCAATCCGCGTTATCAGCATATTCAAAAGAGATGAACACCAACAACTGTTTTGCATTTTCTACTGTGCCCAACATTATAATCGTACCACTGAGGCAAAAATAGACATGCACAGCGACCATTTTGGATTTCCTTTTGTCACGACAGATGTGCTCTGTGAAGAAGTTCCAGGCTGCAACGCCAGTCATGTCACGCTACAACCGAATCCTCAAGACGTCCAACGTGAGGACTTCCTGCCGATACGGAATCAGGAAAAGCAGGAGGAGGCCTTCCCGTACGACTTCACTGTCTGCATCTCCAACCTGTTTGGAGACTACAACAATGTCCTGCAGTTCGTACAGACTGTGGAGGTGTACAAGCTCCTGGGCATTCAGAAGATGGTCATCTACAACACCAGCTGCGGCCCTGACTTGGAGAAGGTGCTGAACTTCTACATGAAGGAAGGCTTCCTGGAAGTTGTCCCATGGCCGATAAACCGATTCCTCAACCCCTCTAGTGGGTGGAACTTTCAAGAGCACAAAGGGGATCTCCATTACTACGGTCAGCTGTCCACACTGAATGAGTGCGTCTACAGGAACATGTACAAGTCCAGGTACGTGCTGCTGAACGACATCGATGAGATCATCACGCCATACCAGCACGCCAACCTGCCGCTGCTCCTGAAGAGCCTCCAGCACAATTACCCAGACGTTGGCGTGTTCCTCATCGAGAACCACATCTTCCCCAAAACCCTCTTCGACCAGAGCGGCCGGTTCCACCGCCCCGAGTGGAAACAGGTGCCAGGGATCAACATCCTGGAGCACATCTACAGGGAGCCTGACCGAAAGAACGTTTATAACCCCACCAAGATGATTGTCAGCCCCAGGCACGTGGTGCAGACGTCCGTGCATTCGGTCCTGAAGAGCTACGGGGAGACTTACAGAGTCCCACCGGACGTCTGTAGGATCGTGCATGTCAGAGTACCCCTTCAAGGGCACCTGACCAAGGAACAGCTGTTCGTAGACAAAAAGCTCTGGGAATATGAGAAGGATCTCATACCAAATGTAGATAACGTATTGAAACAATCAGGGATATTGAACTGAGGTGGCAGAAGGGCTTTCATTGTAATTTCCAATATGAACATGGGGTCAGTTTTACTTCTCCCTTATGTCGTAATTGTTCATGAGAGAGAATTTTTAATTTTTTCTTACTGAAATTAATTTCATAACTTTCGGGTGGAAGAACACACAAGAACTGCTTAGGTTGTTTTGCTATTAAACAGTCTTTTTTTCTTTCAGGCCTACAACCTGCTCTCAGGGAGAAGGAGATAGTGTGAAACAAATAGGACACCTTGTAAGATGGCCACACACCTGTGAAAGTTGTTGAAGCTTAAAAACATATTTTTGCTTCTGATATTACAACCTGCTGTACCAGACTGTGCTTCCTTTTAATTTGTTGAAGCTAAAAGCAGCTCAGGAGTTAAGGGTCAGCACCAGAGGCTTCTGGGACCATGAGTCCAATAAATGACAAAACAACAGGGGAAGAGTTCCAGGTGTTATTTAGGGTCAGGGTTACGGTTAGGGTTAGTATAACCAAGCAAAGTATAACCCCAATTAAAGATTCAAAACATCTCATGGTCTCTTTCAAAGACAGAGAAAATGGAGCAACACGCATGGGCATCATGCTAAGGCTATTAAATGGTCACGATCAGAGGACAGGTGCCAGAGAAATAATGTGCAATTGGTTGGACTGCCGGAATCGCCAGAGGGGTTTGACGCAGTTGGCTACCTGAGAGCTGATGTCCTGAAGCAGATTCCCTCCCTGGCTGGTTGGCACATTGAAATCAACCACGCTTACCACGTTTACAGCGGGAGAGAAGCCCATAACAGCAAACGCCCCCTGCAGACTCACCTTTAACTTATCGCTTTGGCAGCAAAGACATATCTGTGTCCTTGAAGGAGGCTTGCCAGGCATATCCAGGGAACTGTGCCCAGTCCACCCTGCTCTTCTTTCCAGATTATATCCCCTCTACAACAGACAAGAGGAAGAGATTCTATCCAGTCATCAAGCGGATGCACACCTTGGGCCTATAGTTACTCCTTATGTACGCTGACACTGTCAAAGTGCAACAGATTGACAAGACGTTGACTTTTGAAACTCCCCAGGAAGCTGAGGACTTTTTCTGCTCTTTACTGCCGCCACCAATGGCCAAACCATCAACATCCTACACCACGACCGTGCAACGTAACCAGAAGGCAGGAGGGAGGACTGGCCCTGTGATCCTGCGAGACTTCAGCGGAGCGACCCACCATGGCGAATAACCACCCGCGCGCTGCAGAGACGGGCATTTCACGGCCTGTTCCTTTCAAATGGGACAGTCATACAGAGGCTCCTTTCTTAGTTTGTCTTTTTTGGGGACACTGGAGTTGACTGCTTGGACTGAAGAAGTATTCACATGAGTTCTTAAAAAATTTTGTCAGGTTTGATGCTTTGCTACACTCCTTTGCCAATAACTGTCATATTTGTTCAAAAGTGGACACGGGTTGTTCCATGTTGTATGGGCATTTCTCCAATGATACTGAGTTGGTTGTATACCTAAATTGAACAGCAAATCTTGTCTTTTCTTCTACATGTTGGGATACACTGTGATGAATATTGATATGGTTTATTTGTTCTGAACATTAGCTGTATGCACTGATTAAGGGTTATATCTTTGTATGGGATGCAGTCATGAATCAACTATTGTTTATGCTTTTGCAGACCTGTAGAATCACTTCCTCAGGTTTGTCTTTCATTTATATGTATTTTCTTTTTTATTCCTGTCCTGCAAGTGACAAAAGATTATTTCATATTTGATTTTTAAGGTTACAGGTACCTTGATGCTATGCCAGAGAGTTTCAGTATACTTTCTCTCTTTACTGCACTACACTTACTTTAGCGATCTTAGTTGTGTGATATAGTATGTCATTTGAACATCCTTCGTTTAACTGTTAATGGACTTAACTACTGTGAAACTAATGCAGAATTTAGAATACCTCCATCATAAAGGTGTCTCTGTGGCCTTGGTGCAAGAGATGCATTTGAAATAATGCAGCATCAATCGCTTCCAGAACAAACCGTCTGACCATCTGTGTGCTGTTTTCACTTGATGCAGATGGGAAAGGCGTTATATGCAGGCTGTCTTTTAACATTTTGGTTTTGGAGAGGTGTTTATGTCAATGGTTAAGACTCTGTATGATGTAACTTGTTCTGCGGTGCCGACGGGCAATGTCACATCCCTCTCATTCCAATTAGAATGTGGATCAAGACAAGGTTGTCCACTTTCCCCAGTCTTGTTCTGTTTATCATGAGAACCAGCAGAACAAGCAATTAGTCTGTGATCTCCCCTGTGAGAACTGATGGTCATAAACATCCCATCTCATTATATGCAGACGATATTCTTTTGTTGTTGTTGCTGGACAACATTGACATCCCCCTGGTATTTTTAGAGAAATTTTAGTTAAATGTCAACCTATAAGAGAAATGGGTCTAAATCAACTTTAATGCACCTCAGTGCCTTCGGCTGGAAATGTTTCTTTTCAATGATTCATGCCTGTAAAAGACTTTCACTTATCTTGGTGTGACCATCCATCCAACCATCCCCAAGACTATTAAGGACAACTCTGACAGTGCCTTGAGTAGAATGCAGATACTCAAAGATGCAAATGCATGATAGTACCAAGAGTAGAAGTGCCAAGAGTATAGTACCAGCATCATCCTATTTTGTTTATTTAGCCCCCAATGTTAGATTGGCTAAAACTTCACTCATGGCTCTGTTTCTAAGATTGCAAGCTCATTCAATCTGTAAGGAAACCACCAGCTGCTACTTTATTGTGGAATTAAGAGCTAAGTGCCTTGAAGCCAAACCAAATTGGGACATTATTTGGTCCCATCTCAATTCAACTTCCAAAAATTTAGCTCACCAACTCACCCATTTTAAGGTTGTCCACGGGACTTATGCTACACCTTACAAAAGATTTCGGATGAAAATACAACCTGCTTATTATTGTCACTTACGTAGAACCAGTTCTCCTGGAACATTTCTTCACATGGGAGTGTTCTGTGGTTGCCATTTTTTAAGATCATGTCAACTCAGTCTTATCTGATTTGATAAAGATCCATTACAGCTTTAATTCATGTCTGTGTCTCCTTAATGATGACTCAGCTCTTAACCTCATCTCTTAAGGTTAATACAACAAAAATATTATTTGCTGGTTACTTCCACTAGGAAAACTATTTTGCAGAATTGTATAACTCCTGGCATTTGTATGAAATATTTTGTGGTTGTATAGTCCACTGAAAACTGTGAATCTTGACTGTATAACTTCTAGGCTCAACAAGGCTCAACCATTTACTGTTGAGGCATGGCAATCTATCATTAGACATAGCAGATTTTATTTGATACAAGAATTGAACTGTGATGGTTGCTTTTTTCCCCACTTTGAATACTAGTGACCTAGAATATTCAATTCAATTCAATTCATTTTTATTTATATAGCGCTTTTTACAACTTGTCACAAAGCAGCTGTCACAATGATCCCAGGCCTGAGACCCCCTGTGAGCAAGCCTAAGGCAACAGTGGCAAGGAAAAACTCCCTAATAGGAAGAAACCTTGAGCAGAACCCGGCTCAGAGGGGGAGCCCATCTGCTTCTGGCTGGCACTGGGCAGGCAGCAGAGTTAAAAGGCAAACTTAAAGTTGAACAGAGTACTTTAAGATATTTGAGATTAGGAGACAGTGAATAATAAGGGCAGAGTGATCATAAAAATGTCTTTTAGGTTGTCCAGTTCTTGAAATGCAGCTTGCTTGATGGGCAGGGCGGCAAAGTAGCATGACTCGACGTCGGGATGAGAAGCTTAGACTACAGCTCCAGGCAGGAGCCCAGAGCAGGAATAGGAAGCCAACAGAAAACAGTGATTAGTGGGTGACAACAATGGCAGGGGTGTAGAACAGGGAGGCAGGAGAGGAGGGGCATTGAAAGGTGCCAGTGTGCAACAAGGAAAAACCCCGGCAGGCTTACATTATGGCAGCATACCTAGGGGACGGGAGGCAAGGGACCGGCATAGTCATGAGGGCGACCCTAAGCAGTCAACACCAGATCATGGCACAGAGTCCATGATAAAGTGACAGCAATGACCACTTAGTCCACCAGAGACTCTATGAACCACGCCAGCACCAGGCCATGTCCCTCAGCTGAAGGATTTACTGTATAGATATGTTTTGAGCCTAGACTTAAAGTGGGAGAGAGAGTCTGCTCCCCGAATCTCGGAGGGTAAGCTGCTCCACAGGAGAGGGGCTTGATAGGAAAAGGCTCTACCGCCAATAGTGGTTTTGCCCACTCTTGGAGCGATGAGAAGCCCGGCATTTTGGGAACGAAGGGCTCTCTGCGGAAGATATGGGTGAAGAAGGTCCTTAAGATAGGGAGGGGCAAGCCCATTTAAAGCCTTAAATGTGAGTAAGTATTTTAAAAATGATCCGGTATTTAATAGGTAGCCAATGGAGAGAAGCTAGAACTGGGGTAATGTGTTCAAAGCGTTTAGTTTTAGTTAAGATTCGAGCAGCTGCATTTTGTACCAGCTGAAGGGGTTTTAATGAGACATTAGCACATCCTGACAAGAGGGCATTACAGTAGTCTAATCTGGATGTTACAAAGGCGTGGATTAATTTTTCAGCGTCCTTAGTTGATACAATTTTCCTGATTTTGGCTATATTTCTCAAATGGAAAAAGGCTGTCCTAGAGGTGTTAGCTATGTGGGTTTCAAAAGACAGCTCAGGATCAATGACAACACCAAGGTCTTTGATGGCAGCACTCGGGGCAAGGGAGACACCATCAAGGTCCAGTGTAAAATGAGTGAATTTGCTCCTGATTGAGTTTTGGCCAATTACCAATATTTCAGTTTTGCCTGAGTTCAGGAGGAGAAAATTTTGGACCATCCAATTCTTTACATCTGTTAGGCAGGCCTCCATGTTTGATATATTCAGGGGGACATCGGGTTTGACTGATATGTATAACTGAGTATCATCCGCGTAACAGTGGAAACTAATGTCATGTTTACGGATGATATCGCCAAGGGGCAACATGTATAACGAGAAGAGCAGAGGCCCAAGCACAGATCCTTGCGGTATACCATATCTTACTCTGGAACGGGCCGAAGATTCATTGTTAATGGAGACAAACTGGTACCGTTCTGATAGATAAGACCTAAACCAAGCCTGTCCGCTTATGCCAACCAAGTTTTCGAGGCGGTCGAGGAGGATACGATGATCGATGGTATCAAAGGCTGCACTTAGGTCTAGTAGCACAAGGAGGGAGATACAGCCATCGTCACAGGATAGTAGGAGATCGTTGAGCACCTTCAGGAGAGCGGTTTCTGTACTATGATGAGGTCTAAACCCGGACTGAAAGACTTCCAAGATATTGTTAGAATGTAGAAATGCACAGAGTTGCTTTGATACTGCTTTTTCCAGAATTTTCGAGAGGAATGGAAGGTTCGAGATGGGCCTATAGTTTGACAGGTCATTGGGATCTAGATTGGGCTTTTTCAGAATAGGCTTGATAACTGCTACTTTGAAGGACTGAGGTACATGTCCAGACATTAGGGAGGCATTGATAAGATTTAATAGCGGTGTGCCAATTGCAGGCAGTAGCTGTTTTAGGAAGCCGGTTGGTATGGGGTCTAGTTTGCTGGTAGAGTTATTAGATGTATTGATGAGAGAAGAAAAGTCACTAAATTCAATGGGTATAAAAGAGTCAAAGCGAGAGGCGGGCCTAATGGACATACCTACATAATCTGGGACAGGACTGGCCAGGCAGGAAGCAGAAGTCGATGAAGATTTTTGTATATTGTCTCTTATCTTTATAATTTTGCTATCAAAGAAGTTCATGAAGTCATTGCTACTATAAATTGCTGGTATATTAGGGTTAACTGATGCGGGACTCTTAGTTAATCTGGCGATAGTGCTAAACAGATACCGAGGATTGTCCTTATTTCTCTCAATAAGGGTAGAGAAATATTTGGATCTATTAGCTGTGAGGGCATGCTTGTAGGTCAGGAGACTTTCCTTCCACGACAGGAGAAAAACCTGTAATTTGTCGGAGCGCCATTTTCTTTCTAGTTTTCGCGTGGCTTGTTTGAGAGCACGAGTATGGTCATTATACCAAGGTGCAAGCTTTTTGTCTGTAATTTTCTTCCTTTTGAGGGGAGCAACGGCATCCAGAGTTTTACGCAGAGTAGAGTCAATACTGTCTGCAAGTAGATTAATTTCAGTTAAGCTAAGGTTTGAACATAAACTGGAGGAGATTTCATTGTGCAGGTTGTAAGATGTAGGGAGCTCGTCAATAAAGGCATTGGCTGTAAGGGAACAGAACGTGCGCCTGAAAGAAGATCTGGGCTCCGAGTATGTCAAGCACGTTAGCGGTAAATTGAAAGAAATGAGATAGTGGTCTGATAACACAGGGTTGTGTGGCATAATTTCTACCTGGCTGATATCTGCTCCATATGTGAGGACCAAATCTAGAGTATGGTTACGGTAGTGTGTGGGTTTATCCACAACTTGATAGAGTCCAATGGGTTCGATGATGGACAAGAATGCTGCTCTGAACGGGTCATGTTCATTATCCATATGCACATTAAAGTCACCTACTATCACAGCCTTTTCTGTATTGACAACCAGGTCAGATAAGAAGTGAGCGAATTCAGATAAGACGACACTGTAAGGGCCAGGTGGCCTGTAAACTATTACAAGGGTAAATAGCTGAAATGCAGTCTTGTCAGGATGTGCAAAGCTAAGTACTAACAGTTCAAATGAATGAAAGTTATAGCCAGGTTTAAAAGTGGCACAGAGTTTGGAGCTGTGAACAGCAGCAACACCGCCACCTCTACCAGTAGGTCGAGGGACCTGGTGATTACTGTAACTGGGAGGAGTTGATTCAATAAGAGCGACAAAGTCATTAGGTTTAAGCCAAGTTTCAGTCAGGCATAAGATGTCAAATTGGTGATCAGTAATCAATTCGTTTACTAATGCAGCTTTAGGTTGTAACGACCTGATATTTATTAACCCAATCTTAAGGACCATCTGTCTACAGGTACTACTTTTAGGTTTGACAAATTTAATTTTTATCAAATTATCAGCACAAATGCCCCTACTAGATGTTTTTAGGAGGTTTGGGACCGAGAGTCGTGGAACAGACACTGTCTCTATAGGATTGGCTATAAGTGGTGGTTCCAGGGAAAGAGCAGACATCTGTGTAGGACAGAGAGTCTGCTGCCTGGCCCTGATGAGTCAAGGTTTGGAGCAATTTAAACTATGGTCCAGATTCCTAGAGATGATAGCTGCACCCTCCCTCGAGGGGTGGATGCCATCTCGTTTTAAAAGACCAGGCCTCCCCCAAAACTTGTGCCAATTATCTATAAAGCCCACGTTGTTAGAGGGGCGCCACTCAGACAACCAACGATTAAGTGACGTTAATCTGCTGTAGATCTCGTCACCGCGCCGCATGGGGATGGGGCCAGAGAAAATTACTGAATCCGACATTTGTTTAGCCATCCTGCACACCGATTTAATAGTTAACTTTGTTACTTCCGATTGTCTCATACGGACATCGTTAGCGCCGACGTGGATAACAATTTTAGAGAATTTAGCTTTATTTTTATCTTTAGCTTTAGCCAGCACTTTCAGGTTGGCTTCTATGTCGGAAGCTCTGGCTCCGGGAATGCAATTAACTATGGTCGTTGGCGTCTCTACGTTCACGTTTCTAAGAGTAGAATCGCCAATGATCAGGGCTCTTTTAACAGGTTTCTCAGCTGGTGTGTTACTGAGGGGGGAGAACCTGTTGGAAACGTGAACCGAGGGTTGGTGGTGCACCGGGGGCTTGCGCTTGCGTCTATTTTCCCGAACCGTAACCCACTCGCCTTGCTGCGAAGGCTCTGCCGGGGTTGAACTGGGGAAAGGCTAACTGACGCATCCGCACGGAGAAAGATTCAATAAACTTTTCGCTATCTTTAATCTCGTATAAGGTGCGGATGCGTGCTTCTAATTCTGCTACCTTCTCCGACAACCTAGTGTTTAGCTTGCACTTATCACAAGTGAAGTTGGATGTAATGGCGGAGAAGGAATAACTAAACATGTTGCACACACAGCAGGGGAGACAGCGAGGGGGAGGAGAGCGAAGAATGGGAGAGACGGAGCTGCGAGAAGCCATTGTAGGTTAAGTAGTTGGCTACTTACGTTTGTAGTCTTTACTTTGTGAGAGCGAGAGTGTTGGAATCGGCGAGTATTCCGAGTTTAAGTCCTGGCTAGGTCCTAGCCGATCGGCGTCTTGCGTCCGGCGTTCGGGAAGGAGCAACAGGAAGTGCGGCGCAGGTAGCGAGCGAGAGCGTCTGGAGCGCTCATTCAGAATATCCAATCTGAATGAAAATTGTCTGATGAATCCTTACTTTGTCTGTTGCCCCTATGTTTTATGCTCTGTACAGTACTATATATTGTTTAAAACAATAAAAAAAATTCAATCAAAAGGGTGATGGTAGGCCTACTACAATTTGAGAAACTAGCCATCCATCAAATAGAGAAAAAGGTAAATAATACACAACAACGCTTAACAAAAAACCTAATTCACTGCAAATGATTATTTTTCAGAGTAGTTTGAACATATGTGAAATCTTTAAGTAATCCACATAAACAATTGTGTCACACTATACAAAAATTTCCCTTAGCCTTCGAAAAATTCTCAATTCTGAGTCAGAGCTTGGTTATAAGTGGTGACAAACAAAAACAAACAGAATGAAGAAACATAAAAACATGTTAGCCTACAAGAAGGAAACGAATTCCTTCAACATCTACAGCGTGGAAAATGAACAGGAAAAGAATAATCAAATTACAGTACCAACCAAAAAGTCTGACTTTGGGGAACTGAAAGCAAATTAGTATCTCCAAAATGCCATCTTGCAAGTGCCAATGACACAACAGTATAACAAACCGACCCAGTGCTATGGTTGCTGGAGGCCCGAAACAAGCACTATGGTGTCCCAGGAAAAACAAACAGTGATATCAAAACAATCAAAGTCATTGTTAGCCTCAACAAATGCTGACTACTGGTGTCATCCAGACGTCACCAAACCAACACGTACCAACTCCTCCCTCAAGTTCAAAGTTGCTGTCATGGAGTTGTTCTGTCCTCTTCCTCCTCCCTCCCGGTCAGCAGTTTACCTTTGTAAGCTTACCTGAAAAAGAGGCATGTTGATATCAGTAGCAAGTGCCAAAATAAAAGAAACAAAAGAGAAAGTGTGTTTGTGTGTGATGTGTCGCGACCCCATCCTAACAGCTGGTTGTCTGTGACTATTATCCAGGCTCTGGTGTAATTGCCATCCCTTCTGCTACCTGTGTGACCATGCAGAATTCCCATCTTTGCTCATGGTGCTCCTATTACAGTTTGTTGAAACTTGAGCTCAGATCAAACCTCGCAAACACTCACTTTGTTGTCAGAGCTGAACTAATTATTTATTCCTTAGGTGTTTTTTTTTTTGCCAAATTTCACTATGTCACTATCACCCACCCTCTCAGGAAATTGGATTGGTACAATAAATTTCCAACTGCTCTGAAAGACATTTGCACACATTTGCACAAAATAGTAATACACTTAATAGGATGCACTTGTACTGGGAGACTTTTTATGATCAATAATTGACTGCATGCAAGTTTCTCAGTGTTTTGCTGTCAGCCTAGCCGTGGCAGACTCTCCAGCCATGTTCAAAGATGTGTTTACAGGCAATCACCCTGACACAGGAGTGCGGGCAAGCAAGCAACACTGAGGAGGAGGATGATGGTTCATGATTGTACCTCACTTGTAAGTCGCTTTGAATAAAACCATCTGCCAAATGAATAAATGTAAATGTACACCTTTATCTACCAAACGATGGCTGCGAATACACCTGTATTTGGCCACATCACAGACCCTAGCAATGTTATGGAAAAAGGTGTTTTTTCATATCTGGATGTAATGTGCGAGCAAGGAGCTGGAGTAATGCACCAGATGGTCTGTGATGTCAGGATCATCCAGAGCTCTTTCTCTGAGGTGTGACTCTCACTCATGTGGAAGAAAAGCTCTTTAGGCTGTTTATGAGATGATATCAGCAAAGCTACCTTTTTACAATACACTCGCAAGACAAGGACAGAGGAATCCCAAGTTTCCACAGCAGTTGTCTGAAGAACAGGGAAGAACAAGGAAATGTCTTAGTTCTTGTAAATGTTCAACTTTGGCAGAGATGGGTCATTGCTTATATTTTCATTTCTATCATACTGTGGTGGCAGGTTAACCTGCCTCTTTGGGAGTGGACAACTGGTTAATGGCTGTACCTGGGATTGATGGATTGATCAGGTGCAGGTGATTGACTTGCGATGCGCTCAGCCTGGGAAGGGAATAAAAATGAGAGCCGTGTGTGAGGTGACTCTTTTTCGCCTCAGGTGAGACAGTGGCAGCGTGTTTGTCGGGATCGGGAGGGGGTCGTTTGTAGCTGCTAGAGCTGCCGGCGATGAAGCTAGATAGCAGGGGGCAGACGTTCCAGTGGTAGGAGGGGAGGAAAGATTGCCTCCTTTAGTTAGATAGGGCCGGGGGACAGGGACGGCCACCTCTCTACAAATTATTCCGGGCAAACTACACCGAGCCAGCGATACGGTTTCTTTAGTGAATGAACATTTTGCACTGTACCGGAAAAATTTGCTGGGGAGTTGGACGGCGCCACTAGTGTAGACCCCGGGGGAGGGTTAGGGTTAGGGTTTGACCTAGAACTGCTTTATGTGTTGGAGCCCTTTCAAAGTTGTGCTCATTTTCGACCAGTGATTTACCGATGTCACAGACACTACGAAATATATATTTTTCTTG
>JAFDVH010000123.1:0-17415 GCA_019176425.1 Megalops atlanticus | reverse complement strand
TTTTTGGACCTGAAAGTGCTTGAGAGCGTTCGGGCCCTTTCCCCAGGAACCCATGTTGAAGAATATCTGCGTAAGAATCATTTTTTGGGATCTAAAGGCATTTGGGGTTTTTGGCCCTTTCCCAAGGAAACGCTCTGTTAGTGAATATTTGCAGTAAGAATCAATTTTTGGACTCTAAAAATGCTTTGGGAGAGTGTTTCGGGCCCTTTTTACTGGAAATCTGTGTTGAGGAATATCTGCACTAAGAATCATTTTTTGGACTCAGAAAGTGCTTTTGGGGAGAGCGTTTGGCCTTCCAGTGAAAATTCTGTGTTGAGGAATATTTGCAGTAAGAATACTTTTTGGGACTCTAAAAGTGTTTTTGGGGCATTTTTGGCCTTCCAGGGGAAACTCTGTGTTGAGTGAATATTCCAAGAATCACTTTTTTGGACTGAAAGTTTCTGAGGCGTTTCTCCCTTTCCCATGAAAACTGTGTTGAGGAATATTTGCAAAAAACAATTTTTTGGACTCTAAAAATGCATTTGAAGCTTTCTGGCCCCTTTTTGAAACTCGTGTTGGTGAATATCTGCACTAAAATCATTTTTTTGTACTTAGAAAGTGCATTTGAGAGCGTTTTGGCCTTTACTGGAAACTCTGTGTAGGGGGAATATCGCACTAATAATCCTTTTTGGACTCAAAAAGTGTTTTTGAGAGTTTTTTCCCTTCCAGGGGAAACTCTGTGTTGAGTGAATATCTGCAAAGAATCACTGTTTGGCCCAAAAAAAGTGCTTCTGAGAGCGTTTCTGGCCTTCCAGTGAAAAGTCTGTGTTGAGTGAATATTTGGAAGAATAATTTTTTGGACTCTAAAAATGCATTTGAGAAGTTTCGGCCTTCCCCGGGAAACCCTCTATGTTGAAAAAATTTTTCCAGTAAGCCCTTTTTTTGGACTCAAAAATTTCCCCAGGCATTTCGGGCCCTTCCAGTGGAAACCTGTGTTGAGTGAATATCTGCACTAAGAATCATTTTTTGGACTCAGAAATTGCTTCTGAGAGCGTTTCGGCCTTTTTACTGGAAACCTGTGTTGAGGAATATTCATAAGAATCATTTTTTTGGACCCAAAATGCATTTGAGAGGTTTCGGGCCTTTCCCAGTAAAAATTTGGGAGTGAATATCTGCACTAAGAATCATTTTTTGGACTCTAAAAGTGCTTCTGAGAGCGTTTCTGGCCTTTCAGTGAAAAGTCTGTGTGAGTGAATTTTTGCAGAAAGAATAAATTTTTTGGACTCTAAAAATGCATTTAGGAGCATTTCGGGCCCCCTTTACTGGAAACACTGTGTTGAGTGAATATCTGCACTAAGAATCATTTTTTTGACTCAGAAAGGCATTTGAGACCCGGGCCTTTTCTGGAAACTCTGTGTTGAGGAATATTTGCAAAGAATCAATTTTTGGACCAAAATGCATTTGAGAGCGTTTCGGGCCCTTTTTACTGGAAACTTTTGGGTGAATATCTGCACTAAGAATCACTTTTGGGACTCGGGTGCATTTGAGAGCTTTTTGGCCTTCCAGTGAAAAGTCTGTGTTGAGGAATATTTGCAAAGAATCAATTTTTATCTGAAAATGAGAGAGCGTTTGGGCCTTTTTTTAAAAAACCTGTGTTGAGTGAATATCCCCAAAAGAATCATTTTTTTGGACTCAGAAAGCATTTGAGAGCGTTTCGGGCCCTTTCCCAGTGAAAATTTGTGTTGAGTGAATATTTGCAGAAAATTTTTTGGGACTCAGAAAGTGCATTTGAGAGACTTTCGGCCTTTCGGAAACCTGTGTTGAGGAATATCTGCATAAAATTTTTTTTGTACCCCAAAGGCATTTGGGAGCGTTGGCCTTCCAGTGTAAACCTGGGGAGTGAATATCTGCACAAGAATCCTTTTTTGGACTCTGAAAGTGCTTTTGAGAGAGTTTCTGGCCTTCCCCGGGAACCTCTATGTTGAGAGAATATTAAAAGTAAGAATAAATTTTTTGACTCAAAAAATGCATTTGAGACTTTTTGGGCCTTCCACGGGAAACTCTGTGTTGGGGAAATATCTGCACAAAGAATCACTGTTTTGGATTTAAAAAATTCTGAGAGAGCTATTCCCCGGGAAACTCGTGATTTAATATCTGAAAAGGGAATCAATTTTGTGGACTCAAAAAGTATTTGAGACGTTTTTTTTTTCGGGAAAAACCTTGGAGTGAATATTTGCACAAAGAAACAATTTTTGGACTCTAAAAATGCATTTGAGAGCTTTTCCCCTTTTACGGGAAAACCCTGTGTTGAGGAATATCTGCACAAAGAAACACTTTTTACTCGAATTTTTCATTTGAACCCTTTTGCCTTCCAGTGAAAAGTCTTGTTGAGG
Source organism: Megalops atlanticus (assembly GCA_019176425.1). NCBI lineage: Eukaryota > Metazoa > Chordata > Actinopteri > Elopiformes > Megalopidae > Megalops > Megalops atlanticus. Next base: position 15,043 of record JAFDVH010000123.1, on the reverse strand, counting down.
AATATTTGCAGTAAGAATCTTTTTGGGACTCTGAAAATGCATTTGAGAGCGTTTCTGGCCTTTTACTGGAAACCTGTCTTGAGGAATATCTCACTAAGAATCATTTTTTGGGACCCCAAAAAGTGCAATTGAGAGCGTTTCGGGCCTTCCAGTGAAAATTTGTGTTGAGGAATATCTGCACAAAGTCACTTTTTTGGGACTCTGAAAGTGCATTTGAGAGCGTTTCGGGCCCTTTAACGGGAAACCTGTGTTGAGTGAATATCTGCCTAACAATCACTTTTTTGGATCAAAAGGGCATTTGAGCGTTTCGGGCCCTTTTTTCGGGAAACTCTGTTTTGAGTGAAACGTAAGAATAAATTTTTTGGACTGAAAATGCATTTGAGATTTTTTTTTTACGGGAAACTCTGTGTTGAGTGAATATCTGCATAAAATCATTTTTTTGGACTCAAAAATTTGTTCGAGAGCGTTTCGGGCCCTTTTTACTGGAAACTTTTGGTTGAGGAATATCTGCACTAAGAATCACCTTTTTTGACTCAAAAAGGGCTTTTGAGAGCATTTCTGGCCTTCCAGTGAAAATTCTGTGTTAGTGAATATTTGCAGTAAGTCACTTTTTTGGATTTAAAAGGCTTTGAGAGCTTTTTGGCCTTCCAGTGGAAACTCGGTTGAGGAATACTCCCCACAAGAATCACTGTTTTGGACTCAGAAAGTGCTTCTGAGGGGTTTCGGGCATTCTCTAGGAAACTCTGTGTTGAGTTAATATCTGCACTAAGAATCATTTTTTTGGACTCAGAAAGTGCATTTGAGACCTTCCGCCTTCCAGGAAAAGTCTGTTTGAGGAATATCTGCCAAGAATCACTTTTAGACTTAAAAGTGTTTTGAGACGTTTTCCTTCCCAAAAAGTCTGTGTTGAGTAATATTTGCGTAAGAATCAATTTTTGGACTTGAAAGGAGAGAGCTTTCTGGCCATCCAGGGGAAACTCTGTTTGATGAATATTTCATAAGAATCAATTTTTGGACTCTGAAAATGCATTTGAGAGCGGGCCTTACGGGAAACTCTGTGTTGGTGAATATTTGACTAAGAAAAATTTATCTAAAAATGCATTGAGAGTTTTTGGCCTTTTCAAACCTGTGTTGGGGAATATCTGCACTAAAAACACTTTTTTGCACCAGAATATTCATTTGAGACCCTTTTCCTGCCTTCCAGTAAAAAGTCTGTGTTAGTGAATTTTTGCAGTGAATCATTTTTGACCTAAAAAGCATTTGAGAGCGTTTCTGGCCTTTTACTGGAAACTTGTCTTGAGTGAATATCTGCACTAAGAATCATTTTTTGGACTCAGAAAGTGCATGAGAGGTTTTCCTTTCCCAGTGAAAATTGTGTTGAGTGAATATCGCACTAAGAATCACTGTTTTGGACTTGAAATGCATTTGAGAGCGTTTCGGCCCTTAACGGGAAACTCTGTGTTGAGTGAATATCTGCACTAACAATCACTTTTTTTGGACCAGAAGGTGCATTTGAGACGTTTCGGGCCCTTTTTTTCTGGAAACTCTGTTTGAGTGAATATTTGCAGTAAGAATCTTTTTTTTTTAAAAAATGCTTTTAGGCTTTTTGGCCTTTACTGGAAACCTGTGTTGAGTGAATATTAAAACCAACACTTTTTATCAAAAATTTGTTTGAGAGTTTTTTGGCCCTTTTTACTGGCTCGGGTTTTAGTGAATATCTGACAAAAATCATTTTTGGACCAAAAAGGGTTTTTTGGGAGCATTTCGGCCTTCCGGGAAAACGTGTTGAGGAATTTTTGCAGAAGAATCATTTTTTGGACTTAAAAGTGCTTTTGAGAGATTTCTGGCCTTCCAGTGAAACCTTGTTGAGTGAATATCTGCAGAAGAATCACTTTTTTGGGACCGAAAGTGCTTCTGAGAGAGTTTCGGGCATTTTTGGGAAACCTGTGTTGAGATCTGCATAAGAATCATTTTTTGGACTCAGAAAGGTTTTGAGACCTTTCCCCTTCCAGTGAAAAGTCTGTGTTGGTGAATATCTGCACTAAGAATCACTTTTTTTAGACTCTGAAAGTGCTTTGAGGCTTCCCTTCCAGAAAAAAGTCTGTGTTGAGTGAATATTTGCAGTAAGAATCAATTTTGGACTCTGAAAGTGCTTTTGAAGCGTTTCCCCATCCAGTGGAAACTCTGTGTTGAGGAAATATTTTAAAACCCTTTTTGGACTTGAAATGCCGGAGAGTTTTTTCTAACTGGAAACTCTGTGTTGAGTGAATATCTCCTTACAATCACTTTTGGACTCTAAAAGGCTTCTGAGGGGTTTTTGTTCTTCCCTGGAAACTCTGTGTTGAGTGAAGTCTGCACTTACAATCATTTTTTGGATCTGAAAGTGCTTCTGAGGCTTTTCTGGCCTTCCAGTGAAAATTTGGTTGAGTGAATATTTGCAGTAAGAATCACTTTTGGACTCAAAAAGTGTTTTTGGGGCATTTCTGGCCACCAGTGGAAACTCTGTGTTGAGTGAATATTTGCAGTAAGAATCATTTTTTTGACTCTGAAATGCATTTGAGAGCGTTTTCCTTTTACGGGAAACCTGGGAGGAAATCTGCACAAAGAATCATTTTTTGGACTCAGAAAGTTCATTTGAGCTTTTTGGCCTTCCAGTGAAAATTTGGGGAATATTTGGGAAGAATCAATTTTTGACTCAAAAAGGGGCATTTGAGAGACATTCTGCCTTTTACGGGAAACTCTGTGTTGAGTGAATATCTCCCTAACAATCATTTTTTGTATAAAAGTGCATTTGGGAGCGTTTCTGGCCTTCCAGTGAAACTCTTGTTGAGGAATATCTGCACAAAGAATCACTTTTTTGGACTCTGAAAGTGCTTTTGAGAGAGTTTCTGGCCTTCCCGGGAACCTCTATGTTGAGAAATATCTCGAAGAATGAATTTTGGACTCAAAAAGGGGCATTTGAGAGCATTTCTGGCCTTCCAGTGGAAACCTTGTTGGGAATATCTGCATAAGAATCACTGTTTTGGATTTAGAAATTTTTGAAGATTTTTGGCATTCCCCAAAAAACTTGTAGATTTAATATCTGCAGTAAAAATCTTTTTTTTGGGGGACTCTAAAATGCATTTGAGAGCGCTGGCCTTTTTTCTGAAACCTGTGTTAGTGAATATTTGACAAGAAAAAATTTTTTTGGACTCTGAAAATGCATTTGAGACCCTTTTTACGGGAAACTTTGGTTGAGTGAATACTGCACTAAAAACATTTTTTGCACTGAATATTCATTTGGGGCCTTTTCCTGCCTTCCAGGAAAAGTCTGGGGATAAAATTTTTAGTGAATCTTTTTTTGGACTCTGAAAATGCATTTGAGACTTTTTGGCCCTTTTTTACGGGAAACTCTGTCTTGAGTGAATATCTGCACAAAGAATCACTTTTTGGACTCAGAAAGTGAAATTGAGAGCGTTCTGGCCTTCCAGTGAAAATTTTTGGTTGAGTGTATCTGCCAAGAATCACGTTTGGACTCTGAAAGTTTTTGAGAGGCGGGCCCCTTAACGGGAAACTCTGTGTTGAGGAATATCTGCACTAAAATACTTTTTTGGGACCAAAAGGGGCATTTGGGCTTTTGGCCTTTTCGGGAAACTCTGTGTTGAGTGAATATTTAAAGAATCAATTTTTGGATTCTGAAATGCATTTGAGAGCTTTTCCTTTTACGGGAAACCTTTTGGGAGGAATATCTGCATAACAATCATTTTTTTGACCAAAAATTGTTTTGAGAGCGTTTCTGGCCTTTTTACTGAAACCTTGGTTGAGGAATATTGCACAAGAATCATTGGACTCAAAAAGGTTTTGAGCTTTTTGGCCCTTTCCCAGGAAAATTCTGGTTGAGTGAATATTTAGTAAGAATCACTTTTTGACCAAAAAGTGCTTTTGATAGCATTTCGGCCTTCCAGGGGAAAACCCTTTTGGGAGTGAATATCTGCACAAGAATCACTTTTTTGGGACTCAAAAAGTGCTTCTGAGAGATTTTTGGGCATTTCTAGGAAATTTTGTGTTGGTTTTCTGCACTAAAATCATTTTTTGACTCAAAAAGTGCATTTGAGACCTTCCTGCCTTCCAGTGAAAATTTTTTAGGAATATCTGCCTAAGAATCCTTTTAGACTCTAAAAGTGCTTGAGAGCGTTTCTGGCCTTCCAGTAAAAGTCTGTGTTAGAATATTTGAGAAGAATAAATTTTTTTGGACTCTAAAAGGGCATTTGAGAGCGTTTCTGGCCATCCAGGGGAAACCTGTGTTGAGGAATATATGTTTTAAACAATCATTTTTTGGACTCTGAAACTTCTGAGAGAGTTTCTGTTCTTTACGGGAAACTCTGTGTTGGTGAATATCTCCCTTCAAATCATTTTTTTGGACTCAAAAGTGTTTGAGACTTTCGGCCTTCCGGGAAAATTTGTGTTGAGTGAATTTTGCAAAAGAATAAATTTTTTTGATACGAAATGATTTGAGGCGTTTCTGGCCTTTTACGGGAAACTCTATGTTGAGAGAATATCTGCAGTAAAAACACTTTTGGACTCAAAAAGTGCATTTGAGAGCATTTCTGGCCTTCCAGGGGAAACTCTGTGTTGAGGAAATCTCACAAGAACCTTTTTTGGTTTAGAAAGTGTTTCTGAGAGAGTTTCGGGATTCCCCAGGAAACCTTTTGGGGTTTAAATATCTGCAGAAAGAATAAATTTTTGTGGATTTAAAAGGCATTTGAGAGTATTTCGGGCCCTTCCCAAGGGAAACTTCTGTTATGAATTTTTGGGGTAAGAAAAAATTTTTTGGACTCTAAAAAATGCTTTAGAGTGTTTTTTTACGGGAAACTTGTGTTGAGGAATATCTGCACTAACAATCACTTTTGGACTCAGAAAGTGCATTTGAGAGCGTTTTGGCCTTCCAGTGAAAATTTGGTTGAGGGATTTTTGCAGTAAGAATCACTGTTTTGGACTCTGAAAATGCATTTGAGAGCGTTTCGGTTTTACTGGAAATTTGTTTGGTGAATATCGCATAAGAATCACTTTATTGACCTGAAAGGTTTTTTGAGAGTTTTTGGCCTTCCAGTGAAAAGTCTGTGTTGAGTGAATTTTGCGAAGAATAAATTTTTTGGGACTCTAAAAAATGTTTGAGGGGTTTTCCCTTTACTGGAAACTCTGGGAGGAATATCTGCACTAAGAATCACTTTTTTGGGATTTAAAAGTGTTTTTTGAGGGTTTCGGGCCTTCCCGGGAACCTCTATGTTAGAGAATATCTGCCGAAGAATCATTTTTTGGCTCAAAAAGGCATTTGAGAGCATTTCGGGCCTTCCAGTGGAAACTGGGAGGAAATTTGCAAAGAATAAATTTTTTGGGATTTAAAAAAATGCATTTGAGGCTTCTGGCCTTCCAGGGAAACTCTGTGTTGAGTCAATATCTCCCTAAATCACTGTTTTTGACAGAAAGTGTTTCTGAGGGGTTTCGGGATTCCCGGGAAAACTCGGTTGAGTTAAATCTGCACAAAGAACCCACTTTTTGGGACTCAAATGCATTTGAGGCTTTCTGGCCTTTTACTGGAAACCTGTGTTGAGTGCTGCACTAAGAATCATTTTTTTGGACTCTGAAAGGTTTGAGACGTTTCGGGCCTTTCAGTGAAAAGTCTGTGTTGAGTGAATTTGCAGTAAGAATCAATTTTTGTATTTGAAAACATTTGAGAGCATTTCATTTCCAGGTGAACTCTGTGTTGAGTGAATATCTGCAATTTTAAGAATTACTGTTTTGGACTCAGAAAGTGCTTCTGAGAGCGCTTTCTACTTCCAGTGAAGTCTGTTGAGTGAATATTTGCAGTAAGAATCAATTTTGGACTCTGAAATGCATTGAGAGCGTTTCTGGTCCTTTACTGGAAACTCTGTGTTGAGTGAATATCTGCACTAATCACTTTTGGACTCAGAAAGTATTTGAGACCTTCCTGCCTTTACTGGAAAGTCTGTGTTGAGAGAATATTTGCAGTAAGAATCAATTTTTGACTCTGGAAAGCATTTGAGAGCGTTTTCTGGCCTTTTACTGGAAACTCTGTGTCGAGTGAATATCTGCACTAAGAATCACTTTTTTGACTCAGATTGTTTCTGAGAGCGCTTGGCCTTTTAGAGCTATCTGGCCACTTTTTGGACCAAATGAAAATTTCTTCCAGTGTAAACTCTGTGTTGAGTGAATATCTGCACTAAGAATCACTGTTTTGGACTGAAAGTGCATTTGAGAGCGTTTCTTGGCCTTCCCTGGAAACACTGTGTTGAGTGAATATCTACAACAAGAACTGCTTTTGACTCAGAAAGTGCATTTGAGAGCTTTCTGGCCTTCCAGTGAAAAGTCTGTGTTGAGTGAATCTGCACAAGAATCAATTTTTGGACTCTGAAAATGCATTTGAGAGCGATTCTGGCCCTTTACTGAAAATCTGTGTTGAGTGAATATCAGCACTAAGAATCACTTTAGACTCTGAAAGTGCTTGAGAGCGTGCTTGGCCTTCCAGGAAAAAGTCTGTATGTTGAGAGAATATCTGCAGTAAGAATCATTTTTGGACTCTGAAAGTGCATTTGAGAGCCGTTTCTGGCCTTCCAGTGAAACTCTGTGTTGAGTGAATATCTGCACTAAGAATCACTTTTTGGACTCTAAAAGTGCATTTGAGAGAGTTTCTGGCCTTCCAGTGTGGAAACTCTGTGTTGAGTGAATATCTGCACTAAGAATCACTTTTTGGATCTAAAAGTGCTTTGAGAGCGTTTCTGGCCTTCCAGTGGAAACTCTCTGTTGAGTGAATATTTGCAGTAAGAATCAATTTTTGGACTCTAAAAGTGCATTTGAGAGTATTTCTGGCCTTCCAACTGGAAACTCTGTGTTGAGTGAATATCTGCACTAAGAATCACTTTTTTGGACTCTTGAAAGTGCATTTGGGAGCGTTTTCTGGCCTTCCAGTGAAAACTCTGTGTTGAGGAATATCTGCACTAAGAATCACTGTTTTGGACTCTGAAAGTGCATTTGAGAGCGTTTCTGGCCTTCCCCAGGAAACTCTTGTTGAGAGAATATCTGCAGAATCACTTTTGGACTCTAAAAGTGCTTTGAGAGCATTTCTGGCCTTCCAGTGAAACTCTGTGTTGAGTGAATATTTGCAGTAAGAATCACTGTTTTGGATTTAGAAAGTGCTTCTGAGAGAGTTTCTGGCATTCTCCAGGAAACTCTGTGTAGAGTTAATATCTGCAGTAAGAATCAATTTTGTGGACTCTAAAAGTGCATTTGAGAGTATTTCTGGCCTTCCAATGGAAACTCTCTGTTGAGTGAATATTTGCAGTAAGAATCAATTTTTTGGACTCTGAAAATGCATTTGAGAGTGTTTCTGGCCTTTTACTGGAAACTCTGTGTTGAGTGAATATCTGCACTAAGAATCACTTTTTTGGACTCAGAAAGTGCATTTGAGAGCGTTTCTGGCCTTCCAGTGAAAATTCTGTGTTGAGTGAATATTTGCAGTAAGAATCACTGTTTTGGACTCTGAAAATGCATTTGAGAGCGTTTCTGGCCTTTTACTGGAAACTCTGTGTTGAGTGAATATCTGCACTAAGAATCACTTTTTTGGACTCTGAAAGTGCTTTGAGAGCGTTTCTGGCCTTCCAGTGAAAAGTCTGTGTTGAGTGAATTTTGCAGTAAGAATCAATTTTTTGGACTCTGAAAATGCATTTGAGAGCGTTTCTGGCCCTTTACTGGAAACTCTGTGTTGAGTGAATATCTGCACTAAGAATCAATTTTTTGGACTCTGAAAGTGCTTTTGAGAGAGTTTCTGGCCTTCCCTGGAAACTCTGTGTTGAGTGAATATCTGCACTAAGAATCACTTTTTGGACTCTGAAAATGCATTTGAGAGCATTTCTGGCCTTCCAGTGAAACTCTGTGTTGAGTGAATATCTGCACTAAGAATCACTTTTTGGACTCTGAAAGTGCATTTGAGAGCGTTTCTGGCCTTCCAGTGGAAACTCTGTGTTGAGTGAATATCTGCACTAAGAATCACTTTTTGGACTCTGAAAGTGCATTTGAGAGCGTTTCTGGCCTTCCCAGTGAAAACTCTGTGTTGAGTGAATATTTGCAGTAAGAATCAATTTTTGGACTCTAAAAGTGCATTTGAGAGCATTTCTGGCCTTCCACTGGAAACTCTGTGTTGAGAGAATATCTGCACTAAGAATCACTTTTTTGGACTCTGAAAGTGCATTTGAGAGCATTTCTGGCCTTCCAGGAAACTCTGTGTTGAGTGAATATCTGCACTAAGAATCACTTTTTGGACTCTGAAAATGCATTTGAGAGCGTTTCTGGCCTTCCACTGGAAACTCTGTGTTGAGTGAATATCTGCAGTAAGAATCAATTTTGGACTCTGAAAGTGCATTTGAGAGCGTTTCTGGCCTTCCAGTGGAAACTCTGTGTTGAGTGAATATTTGCAGTAAGAATCACTTTTTGGACTCTAAAGTGCATTTGAGAGCATTTCTGGCCTTTTACTGGAAACTCTGTGTTGAGTGAATATCTGCACTAAGAATCACTGTTTTGGACTCTGAAAGTGCTTTTGAGAGCGTTTCTGGCCTTCCAGTGAAACTCTGTGTTGAGTTAATATCTGCAGTAAGAATCACTTTTTTGGACTCTGAAAGTGCATTTGAGAGCGTTTCTGGCCTTCCAATGGAAACTCTGTGTTGAGTGAATATTCGCACTAATCACTTTTTTGACTCTGAAAGGCATTTGAGAGCGTTTCTGGCTTTCCAGGAACCTCTATGCTGAGAGAATATCTGCAGTAAGAATCACTTCTTTGACTCTAAAAGTGCATTTGAGAGCATTTCTGGCCTTCCAGTGGAAACTCTGTGTTGAGTAGAATATCTGCACTAAGAATCACTGTTTTGGATTTAGAAACTTGAGAGAGTTTCTGGCATTCTCCAGGAAACTCTGTGTAGAGTTAATATCTGCAGTAAGAATCAATTTTGTGGACTCTAAAAGTGCATTTGAGAGCGTTTTGCCTTCCAGTGGAAACTCTGTTGAGTGAATATTTCAGCAAGAATCAATTTTTGGACTCTGAATGCATTTGAGAGCGTTTCTGGCCTTTTACTGAAACCTGTGTTGAGTGAATATCTGCAAAGAATCACTGTTTTGATTTTTGAGAGAGTTTCTGAAATGCATTTGAGAGAATGATTTGTGGACTCTAAAGTTTACTGAAACTCTGTGTTGAGTGAATATCTGCAGTAAGAATCATTTGACTGTGAAAGTGCATTTGAGAGTGTTTCTGGCCTTACCAGAAACCTCTATGTTGAGGAATATCTGCAGTAAGAATCACTTTTTTGGACTCTGAAAGTGCATTTGAGAGCATTTCTGGCCTTCCAGTGAAAATTTGTGTTGAGTGAATATCTGCACTAAGAATCACTGTTTTGGATTTAGAAAGTGCATCTGAGAGAGTTTCTGGCCTTCTCCAGGAAACTCTGTGTAGAGTTAATATCTGCACTAAGAATCACTTTTGGACTCTGAAAGTGCTTTTGAGAGCGTTTCTGGCCTTCCAGTGAAAAGTCTGTGTTGAGTGAATATTTGCAGTAAGAATCAATTTTTTGGACTCTGAAATGCATTTGAGAGCTGTTTCTGGCCTTTTACTGGAAACTCTGTGTTGAGTGAATATCTGCACTAAGAATCACTGTTTTGGACTCAGAAAGTGCATTTGTGAGAGTTTCTGGGCCTTCCAGTGAAACCTCTATGTTGAGAGATTCTGCAGTAAGAATCACTGTTTTGACTCTAAAAGTGCATTTGAGAGCATTTCTGGCCTTCCAGTGGAAACTCTGTGTTGAGTGAGTATCTGCACTAAGAATCACTTTTTTGATTTAGAAAGTGTATTTGAGAGAGTTTCTTGCATTCTCCAGGGAAACTCTGTGTTAATATCTGAGTAAGAATCAATTTTGTGGACTCTAAAAGAATCAATGGCCTTCCAATGGAAACTCTCTGGTTAAATGCATTTGAGAATCAATTCTTGACTCTGAAAATGCATTTGAGAGCGTTTCTGGCCTTACTGGAAACTCTGTGTTGAGTGATATGTCTGAATCACTAAGAAAAGTCACTTTTACTTCCAGTGGAAATTCTAAAGGAGTGAATATTTGCAGTAAGAATCAATTTTTTGACTCTAAAAGTGCTTGAGAGCATTTCTTGGCCTTCCAGTGAAACTCTGTGTTGAGTGAATATCTGCACAAAGAATCACTGTTTTGGACCCAGAAAGTGCGCTTGAGAGCGTTTCTGGCCTTCCAGTGAAAAGTCTGTGTTGAGTGAATATTTGCAGTAAGAATCAATTTTTTGGACTTGAAAATGCATTTGAGAGCGTTTCTGGCCCTTTACTGGAAACTCTGTGTTGAGTGAATATCTGCACCAAGAATCACTGTTTTGGACTCTGAAAGTGCATTTGAGAGAGTTTCTGCCCTTCCACTGAAAAGTCTGCGTTGAGAGAATATTTGCCGTAAGAATCAATTTTTGGACTCTGGAAAAAATGCATTTGAGAGCGTTTCTGGCCCTTCCAGTGGAAACTCTGTGTTGAGTGAATATCTTATCTAAGAATCAATTTTTGACTCAGAAATGCATTTGAGAGCGTTTGGCATTTTACTGGAAACTCTGTGTTGAGTGAATATCTGCACTAAGAATCACTTTTGTGGACTCTAAAAGTGCATTTGAGAGCATTTCTGGCCTTCCAGTGAAACTCTGTGTTGAGTGAATATTTGCAAGAATCAATTTTTTGGACTCTGAAAATGCATTTGAGAGTTTGGCCTTTTTACTGAAACTCTGTGTTGAGTGAATATGTGCACTAAGAATCACTTTTTTGGACTCAGAAAGTGCATTTGTGAGCGTTTCTGGCCTTCCAGTGAAAATTTGTGTTGAGTGGATATTTGCAGTAAGAATCAATTTTTTTGACTCTGAAAGTGCTTTTGAGCATTTCTGGCCTTTTACTGGAAACTCTGTGTTGAGTGAATATCTGCACTAACAATCACTTTTTTGGACTCAGAAAGTGCATTTGAGAGCGTTTCTGGCCTTTTACTGGAAACTCTGTGTTGAGTGAATATTTGCAGTAAGAATCAATTTTTGGATTCTGAAATGCATTTGAGAGCGTTCTGGCCCTTTACTGAAACTCTGTGTTGAGTGAATATCTGCACTAATCACTTTTTTGACTCAGAGATTGCTTTTGAGAGCGTTTCTGGCATTTTACTACTGGAAACTCTGTGTTGAGTGAATATTTGCAGTAAGAATCACTTTTTGGACTCTGAAAGTGCATTTGAGAGCGTTTTCTGGCCTTTTACTGAAAAGGCTGTGTTGAGTGAATTTTGCAGTAAGAATCAATTTTTGACTCTGAAAATGCATTTGAGAGCGTTTCTGGCCCTTTTTTTTACTGAAACTCTGTGTTGAGAGAATATCTGCAGTAAGAATCACTTTTTTGGACTCTAAAAGTGCATTTGAGAGCATTTCTGGCCTTCCAGTGGAAACTCTGTGTTGAGAGAATATCTGCCGTAAGAATCACTTTTGGGATTTAGAGTGCATTTGAGAGCATTTCTGGCCTTCCAGTGGAAACTCTGTGTTGAGTTAATATTTGCAGTAAGAATCAATTTTGTTTGGACTCTAAAATGCATTTGAGAGCGTTTCTGGCCTTTTACAGTGGAAACTCTGTGTTGAGTGAATATTTGCTAAGACCACTTTTTGGACTCTGAAAATGCATTTGAGAGCATTTCTGGCCTTACTGGAAACTCTGTGTTGAGTGAATATCTGCACTAAGAATCAATGTTTTGGATTTAGAAAGTGCATTTGAGAGAGTTGGCCTTTTACTGGAAACTCTGTGTAGAGTTAATATCTGCAGTAAGAATCACTCTTGGACTCTAAAAGTGCATTCGAGAGTATTTCTGGCCTTTCCAATGAAAATTCTGTGTTGAGTGAATATTTGCAAAGAATCAATTATTTGGACTCTGAAAATGCATTTGAGAGTGTTTCCTGGCCTTTTCCAGTGGAAACTCTGTGCTGAGGAATATCTGCACAAAGAATCACTTTTTGGACTCTGAAAGTGCTTTTGAGAGTCGTTTGGCCTTCCAGTGAAAAGTCTGCGTTGAGTGGATATTTGCAGTAAGAATAACTGTTTTGGACTCTGAAAATGCATTTGAGAGCGTTTCTGGCCTTTTACTGGAAAACTCTGTGTTGAGTGAATATCTGCACTAAGAATCACTTTTGACTCAGAGATTGCTTTTGAGAGCGTTTCTGGCCTTTTACTGGAAACTCTGTGTTGAGTGAATATTTGCAGTAAGAATCAATTTTTTGGACTCTGAAAATGTATCTGAGAGCGTTTTCTGGCCTTTTTACTGAAACTCTGTGTTGAGGAATATCTGCACTAAGAATCACTTTTTGACTCTGAAAGTGCATTTGAGAGCCGCTTGGGCCTTCCTGGGAACTTCTATGTTGAGTGAATATCTGCAGTAAGAATCACTGTTTTGGACTCTGAAAGTGCATTTGAGAGCATTTCTGGCCTTCCAGTGGAACCTCTAGTTGAGAGAATATCTGCACCAAGAATCACTGTTTTGGATTTAGAAAGTGCATTTGAGAGCATTTCTGGCCTTCCAGTGGGAAACTCTGTAGAGTTAATATCTGCAGTAAGAATCAATTTTGTGGACTCTAAAAGTGCATTTGAGAGCGTTTCTGGCCTTCCAGTGGAAACTCTGTGTTGAGTGAATATTTGCACTAAGAATCAATTTTTGGACTCTGAAATGCATTTCCAGAGCGTTTCTGGCCTTTTACTGGAAACTCTGTCTTGAGTGAATATTTGCACTAAGAATCACTTTCTTGGATTTAGCTGAAAATTTCTGCATTTGAGAGTTAATATCTGCAGTAAGAATCAATGTGCCTTTTACTGGAAACTCTGTGTTGAGTGAATATGTGCAGTAAGAATCAATTTTTTGGACTCTGAAATGCATTTTGAGAGCGTTTCTGACCTTTTACTGAAAATTTGTGCTGAGTGAATATCTGGTAAGAATCACTTTTTGGACTCTAAAAGTGCTTTTGAGAGCATTTCTGGCATTCCAGTGAAACTCTGTGTTGAGTGAATATCTGCAGTAAAAGAATCACTTTTGTGGACCCAGAAAGTGCTTCTGAGAGCGTTTCTGGCCTTCCACTGAAAAGTCTGCGTGAGTGAATATTTGGGGTAGAATCAATTATTTTGACTCTGAAATGCATTTGAGAGTGTTTCTTGGCCTTACAGGAAACTCTGTGTTGAGTGAATATCTGCACTAACAATCACTTTTGGACTCAGAAAGGCATTTGAGAGCGTTTCTGGCATTTTACTGGAAACTCTGTGCTGAGTGAATATTTGCAGTAAGAATCAATTTTTGGACTCTGAAAATGCATTTGAGAGCGTTTCTGGCCTTTTACTGAAACTCTGTGTTGAGTGAATATCTGCACTAAGAATCACTTTTTTTTGACTCAGAGATTGCATTTGAGAGCGTTTTCTGGCCTTTTACTGGAAACCTATGTTGAGAGAATATCTGCACTAAGAATCACTTTTTTGACTCTGAAAGTGCTTCTGAGAGCATTTCTGGCCTTCCAGTGGAAACTCTGTGGAGTGAATTTGCAGTAAGAATCACTGTTTTGGATTTAGAAATGCATTTGAGAGTTTCTGGCCCTTACTGGAAACTCTGTGTTGAGTTAATATCTGCAGTAAGAATCAATTTTTTGGACTCTAAAAGTGCATTTGAGAGAGTTTCTGGCCTTCCAGTGAAACTCTATGTTGAGAGAATATTTGCAGTAAGAATCACTTTTTGGACTCTGAAATGCATTTGAGAGCATTTCTGGCCTTTTAGTGGAAACTCTGTGTTGAGTGAATATCTGCACTAAGAATCACTGTTTGGATTTAGAAATGCTTCTGAGAGAGTTTCTGGCCTTTCTCCAGGAAACTCTGTGTAGAGTGAATATCTGCACTAAGAATCAATTTTGTGGACTCTAAAAGTGCATTTGAGAGCATTTCTGGCCTTCCAGTGGAAACTCTGTGTTGAGTGAATATTTGCAGTAAGAATCAATTTTTTGGACTCTGAAAATGCATTTGAGAGTGTGTTTCTGGCCTTCACTTTTTTGGGCCTTGACATTTGAGAAACTCTGTTCTGTGTTGAGTGAATATTTGCAGTAAGAATCACTTTTTGGACTCTAAAAGTGCTTTTGAGAGCATTTCTGGCCTTCCAGTGAAAATTCTGTGTTGAGTGAATATCTGCACAAAGAATCACTGTTTTGGACTCAGAAAATGCATTTGAGAGCGTTTCTGGCCTTTTACTGGAAACTCTGTGTTGAGTGAATATCTGCACTAAGAATCAATTTTGGACTCTGAAAATGCATTTGAGAGTTTCTGGACTTTACTGGAAACTCTGTGTTGAGTGAATATTTGCAGTAGAGGGACTCAGAAAGTGCATTTGAGAATATCTGCATTTTTTTACTGGAAACTCTGTGTTGAGTGAATATTTGCAGTAAGAATCAATTTTTGGACTCTGAAATGCATTTGAGAGCGTTTCTGGCCTTTTACTGGAAACTCTGTGTTGAGTGAATATCTGCACTAAGAATCACTTTTTTTTGACTCTGAAAGTGCATTTGAGAGCGTTTTCTGGCCTTCCCAGAAACCTCTATGTTGAGAGAATATCTGCAGTAAGAATCACTTTTTTGGACTCTAAAAGTGCATTTGAGAGCATTTCTGGCCTTCCAGTGGAAACTCTGTGTTGAGTGAATATCTGCACTAAGAATCACTGTTTTGGATTTAGAAAGTGCTTCTGAGAGAGTTTCTGGCATTCTCCAGGAAACTCTGTGTAGAGTTAATATCTGCAGTAAGAATCAATTTTGTGGACTCTAAAAGTGCATTTGAGAGCATTTCTGGCCTTCCAGTGGAAACTCTGTGTTGAGTGAATATTTGCAGTAAGAATCAATTTTTTGGACTCTGAAAATGCATTTGAGAGCGTTTCTGGCCTTTTACTGGAAACTCTGTGTTGAGTGAATA
>JAFDVH010000122.1:0-17875 GCA_019176425.1 Megalops atlanticus | reverse complement strand
CACAGAGTTTCAAGGAGAAGGCTCAGAAATTCTCTCAGAAGCACTTTCTGAGTCAAAAACAGTGATTCTTACTGCACATATTCACTCAACACAGAGAGTTTCCACTGGAAGGCCAGAAACGCTGTCGAATGCGCTTTCTGAGTCAAAAAGTGATTCTTAGTGCAGATCTTCACTCAACACATAGGTTCCACTGGAAGGCCAGAAACGCTCTCAAATGCACTTTAGAGTCCAAAACGTGATTCTTAGTGCAGATATTCACTCAACACAGAGTTTACACTAGATGACTATAAACGCTCTCAAATGCACTTTCTGAGTCCGAAAAAGTGATTCTTCGTGCAGATATTCCTCAACACAGAGTTTCCACTGGAAGGCCAGAAACGCTCTCAAAGGCACTTTAGGAGTCCAAAAAAGTGATTCTTAGTGCAGATATTCACTCAACACAGAGTTTCCACTGGAAGGCCAGAAAATCTCTCAAATGCATTTTCAGAGTCCAAAAAAGTGATTCTTACTGCACGTATTCACTCAACACAGAGTTACACTAGATGGCTAGGAAACGCTCTCAAATGCACTTTCTGAGTCCAAAAGTGATTCTTCGTGCAGATATTCACTCAACACAGAGTTTTCACTGGAAGGCCAGAAACGCTCTCAAAAGCACTTTCTGAGTCAAAAACAGTGATTCTTAGTGCAGATATTCACTCAACACAGAGTTTCCCCTGGAAGGCCAGAAACGCTCTCAAAGGCACTTTAGGAGTCCAAAAAAGTGATTCTTAGCGCAGATATTCACTCAACACAGAGAGTTTCCACTGGAAGGCCAGAAATGCTTTCAAATGCACTTTCTGAGTCCAAAAATTGATTCTTACTGCAAATATTCACTCAACACAGAGTCTTCACTAGAAGGCCAGAAACGCTCTCAAATGCACTTTAGGAGTCCAAACAGTGATTCTTAGTGCAGATATTCACTCAACACAGAGTTTCCAGTAAAGGCCAAAACGCTCTCAAAGGCACTTTAGGAGTCCAAAAAGTGATTCTTAGTGCAGATATTCACTCAACACAGAGTTTACACTCGATGACTAGAAACCCTCTCAATTCACTTTCTGAGTCCAAAAAGTGATTCCTACTGCAGATATTCTCTCAACATAGAGTTTCCTGGGAAGGCGAAACGCTCTCAAATGCACTTTCAGCGTCCAAAAAGTGATTCTTAGTGCAGATATTCACTCAACACAGATTTCAAGGAGAAGGCCAGAAACTCTCTCAGAAGCACTTTCTGAGTCAAAACAGTGATTCTTACTGCACATATTCACTCAACACAGAGAGTTTCCACTGGAAGGCCAGAAACGCTGTCAAATGCACTTTCTGAGTCCAAAAAGTGATTCTTCGTGCAGATATTCACTCAACACAGAGTTTCCACTGGAAGGCCAGAAACGCTCTCAAATGCACTTTAGAGTCCAAAAGTTATTCTTAGTGCAGATATTCACTCAACACAGAGTTCACACTAGATGACTGAAACGCTCTCAAATGCACTTTCTGAGTCCAAAAGTGATTCTTACTGCATATATTCACTCAACACAGAGTTTCCACTGGAGGCCAGAAACGCTCTCTAAGGCACTTTAGGCGTCCAAAAAGTGATTCTTAGTGCAGATATTCACTCAACACAGAGTTTCCACTGGAAGGCCAGAAAATCTCTCAAATGCATTTTCAGAGTCCAAAAGTGATTCTTACTGCATATTCACTCAACACAGAGTTTACACTAGATGGCTAGAAACGCTTCTCAAATGCACTTTCTGAGTCAAAAGTGATTCTTCGTGCAGATATTCACTCAACACAGAGTTTTCACTGGAAGGCCAGAAACGCTCTCAAATGCACTTTCTGAGTCCAAAAAGTGATTCTTAGTGCAGATATTCACTCAACACAGAGTTTCCACAAAAAGGCCAGAAAGCGCTCTCAAATGCATTTTCAGAGTCCAAAACAGTGATTCTTAGTGCAGATATTCACTCAACACAGAGTTTCAACTGGAAATCAGAAACGCTCTCAAATGCACTTTCTGAGTCCAAAAAATGATTGTTAGTACAGATATTCATTCAACACAGAGTTTACACTGGAAGGCCAGTAACGCTCAGAAATGAACTTTCGTAGTCCAAAAAGTGATTCTTAGTGCAGATATTCACTCAACACAGAGTTTCCACTGGAAGGCCAGAAACGTTCTCAAATGCACTTTAGGAGTCCAAAAATGATTCTTAGTGCAGATATTCACTCAACAGAGTGTCAGTAAAAGGCCAGAAACGCTCTCAAATGCACTTTCTGAGTCCAAAAAGTGATTCTTACTGCAGATATTCACTCAACACAGAGTTTCCAGGAGAAGGCCAGAAACTCTCAGAAGCACTTTCTGAGTCAAAACAGTGATTCTTCGTGTAGATATTCACTCACCACAAAGTTTTCACTGGAAGGCAAAAAATGCTCTCAAATGCACTTTTAGAGTCTAAAAATGATTCTTACTGCAGATATTCTCTCAACACTGAGTTTCCTGGAAAAGGCCAGAAACGCTCTAAAGGCACTTTAGGAGTCCAAAAGTGATTCTTACTGCAGATATTCACTCAACACAGAGTTTACACTAGATGGCTAGAAACCCTCTCAAATGCACTTTCTGAGTCCAAAAAAAGTGATTCTTACTGCAGATATTCTCTCAACATAGAGTTTCCTGGGGAAGGCGAAACGCTCTCAAATGCACTTTCAGCGTCCAAAACGTGATTCTTAGTGCAGATATTCACTCAACACAGAGTTTCAAGGAAGGCCAGAAACTCTCTCAGAAGCACTTTCTGAGTCAAAAACAGTGATTCTTAGTGCAGATATTCACTCAACACAGAGTTTCCACTGGAAGGCCAGAAACGCTCTCAAATGCACTTTCAGAGTCCAAAAATTGATTCTTACTGCAAGTATTCACTCAACACAGAGTTTACACTAGATGGCTAGAAACGCTCTCAAATGCACTTTCTGAGTCCAAAAGTGATTCTTATTGCAGATATTCACTCAACACAGAGTTTACACTGGAAGGCCAGAAACGCTCTCAAATGCACTTTCAGAGTCCAAAATTGATTCTTACTGCAAGTATTCACTCAACACAGAGTTTACACTAGATGGCTAGAAACGCTCTCAAATGCACTTTCTGAGTCCAAAAAGTGATTCTTATTGCAGATATTCACTCAACACAGAGTTTACACTGGAAGGCCAGAAATGCTCTCAAATGCACTTTCAGAGTCCAAAAGTGATTCTTCGTGCAGATATTCACTCAACACAGAGTTTCCACTGGAAGGCCAGAAACGCTCTCAAATGCACTTTCAGAGTCCAAAAAGTGATTCTCAGCGCAGATAATCACTCAACACAGAGTTTACACTGGAAGGCCAGTAACGCTTTCAAATGAACTTTCTGAGTACAAAAAAGTAATTCTTAGTGCAGATATTCACTCAACACAGAGTTTACACTGGATGGCCAGAAACGGTCTCAAATGCACTTTCAGAGTCCAAAAAAGTGATTCTTACTGCATATATTCACTCAACACAGAGTTTCCACTGGAAGGCCAGAAACGCTCTCTAAGGCACTTTAGGAGTGCAAAAAAGTGATTCTTAGTGCAGATATTCTCTCAACACAGAGTTTCCACTGGAAGGCCAGAAAATCTCTCAAATGCATTTTCAGAGTCCAAAAAAGTGATTCTTAGTGCAGATATTCACTCAACACAGAGTTAACACTGGAAGGCCAGAAACGGTCTCAAATACACTTTCAGAGTCCAAAAAAGTGATTCTTACTGCATATATTCACTCAACACAGAGTTTCCACTGGAAGGCCAGTAACGCTTTCAAATGAACTTTCTGAGTACAAAAAAGTGATTCTTACTGCAGATATTCACTCAACACAGAGTTTACACTCGATGACTAGAAACCGTCTCAAATGCACTTTCTGAGTCCAAAAGGTGATTCTTACTGCAGATATTCTCTCAACATAGAGTTTCCTGGGAAGGCGAAAACGCTCTCAAATGCACTTTCAGCGTCCAAAAGTGATTCTTAGTGCAGATATTAACTCAACACAGAGTTTCCAGGAGAAGGCCAGAAACGCTCTCAAAGGCACTTTAGGAGTCCAAAAAAGTGATTCTTAGTGCAGATATTCACTCAACACAGAGTTTCAAGGAGAAGGCCCAGAAATTCTCTCAGAAGCACTTTCTGAGTCAAAAACAGTGATTCTTACTGCACATATTCACTCAACACAGAGAGTTTCACTGGAAGGCCAGAAACGCTGTCGAATGCGCTTTCTGAGTCCAAAAAGTGATTCTTCGTGCAGATCTTCACTCAACACATAGGTTCCACTGGAAGGCCAGAAACGCTCTCAAATGCACTTTAGGAGTCCAAAAACGTGATTCTTAGTGCAGATATTCACTCAACACAGAGTTTACACTAGATGACTATAAACGCTCTCAAATGCACTTTCTGAGTCCGAAAAAGTGATTCTTCGTGCAGATATTCACTCAACACAGAGTTTCCACTGGAAGGCCAGAAACGCTCTCAAATGCACTTTAGAGTCCAAAAAGTGATTCTTAGTGCAGATATTCACTCAACACAGAGTTTCCACTGGAAGGCCAGAAAATCTCTCAAATGCATTTCAGAGTCCAAAAAGTGATTCTTACTGCACGTATTCACTCAACACAGAGTTTACACTAGATGGCTAGAAACGCTCTCAAATGCACTTTCTGAGTCCAAAAAAGTGATTCTTCGTGCAGATATTCACTCAACACAGAGTTTTCACTGGAAGGCCAGAAACGCTCTCAAAAGCACTTTCTGAGTCAAAAACAGTGATTCTTAGTGCAGATATTCACTCAACACAGAGTTTCCCTGGAAGGCCAGAAACGCTCTCAAAGGCACTTTAGGAGTCCAAAAAGTGATTCTTAGCGCAGATATTCACTCAACACAGAGAGTTTCCACTGGAAGGCCAGAAACGCTTTCAAATGCACTTTCTGAGTCAAAAATTGATTCTTACTGCAAATATTCACTCAACACAGAGTCTTCACTAGAAGGCCAGAAACGCTCTCAAATGCACTTTAGGAGTCCAAAACAGTGATTCTTAGTGCAGATATTCACTCAACACAGAGTTTCCAGTAAAAGGCCAGAAACGCTCTCAAAGGCACTTTAGGAGTCCAAAAAGTGATTCTTAGTGCAGATATTCACTCAACACAGAGTTTACACTCGATGACTAGAAACCCTCTCGAATTCACTTTCTGAGTCCAAAAAGTGATTCCTACTGCAGATATTCTCTCAACATAGAGTTTCCTGGGAAGGCGAAACGCTCTCAAATGCACTTTCAGCGTCCAAAAGTGATTCTTAGTGCAGATATTCACTCAACACAGAGTTTCAAGGAGAAGGCCAGAAACTCTCTCAGGAAGCACTTTCTGAGTCAAAAACAGTGATTCTTACTGCACATATTCACTCAACACAGAGAGTTTCCACTGGAAGGCCAGAAACGCTGTCAAATGCACTTTCTGAGTCCAAAAGTGATTCTTCGTGCAGATATTCACTCAACACAGAGTTTCCACTGGAAGGCCAGAAACGCTCTCAAATGCACTTTAGGAGTCCAAAAAGTTATTCTTAGTGCAGATATTCACTCAACACAGAGTTCACACTAGATGACTAGAAACGCTCTCAAATGCACTTTCTGAGTCCAAAAGTGATTCTTACTGCATATATTCACTCAACACAGAGTTTCCACTGGAAGGCCAGAAACGCTCTCTAAGGCACTTTAGGCGTCCAAAAAAGTGATTCTTAGTGCAGATATTCACTCAACACAGAGTTTCCACTGGAAGGCCAGAAAATCTCTCAAATGCATTTTCAGAGTCCAAAAAAGTGATTCTTACTGCACATATTCACTCAACACAGAGTTTACACTAGATGGCTAGAAACGCTCTCAAATGCACTTTCTGAGTCCAAAAGTGATTCTTCGTGCAGATATTCACTCAACACAGAGTTTTCACTGGAAGGCCAGAAACGCTCTCAAATGCACTTTCTGAGTCCAAAAAGTGATTCTTAGTGCAGATATTCACTCAACACAGAGTTTCCACAAAGGCCAGAAACGCTCTCAAATGCATTTTCAGAGTCCAAAACAGTGATTCTTAGTGCAGATATTCACTCAACACAGAGTTTCAACTGGAAATCCAGAAACTCTCAAATGCACTTTCTGAGTCCAAAAAATGATTGTTAGTACAGATATTCATTCAACACAGAGTTTACACTGGAAGGCCAGTAACGCTCAGAAATGAACTTTCGTAGTCCAAAAAAGTGATTCTTAGTGCAGATATTCACTCAACACAGAGTTTCCAGGAGAAGGCCAGAAACTCTCAGAAGCACTTTCTGAGTCAAAACAGTGATTCTTCGTGTAGATATTCACTCACCACAAAGTTTTCACTGGAAGGCAAAAAATGCTCTCAAATGCACTTTTAGAGTCTAAAAAAATGATTCTTACTGCAGATATTCTCTCAACACAGAGTTTCCTGGAAAGGCCAGAAACGCTCTAAAAAGGCACTTTAGGAGTCCAAAAAGTGATTCTTACTGCAGATATTCACTCAACACAGAGTTTACACTAGATGGCTAGAAACCCTCTCAAATGCACTTTCTGAGTCCAAAAAAGTGATTCTTACTGCAGATAATCTCTCAACATAGAGTTTCCTGGGGAAGGCGAGAAACGCTCTCAAATGCACTTTCAGCGTCCAAAAACGTGATTCTTAGTGCAGATATTCACTCAACACAGAGTTTCAAGGAGAAGGCCAGAAACTCTCTCAGAAGCACTTTCTGAGTCAAAAACAGTGATTCTTAGTGCAGATATTCACTCAACACAGAGTTTCCACTGGAAGGCCAGAAACGCTCTCAAATGCACTTTCAGAGTCCAAAAAATTGATTCTTACTGCAAGTATTCACTCAACACAGAGTTTACACTAGATGGCTAGAAACGCTCTCAAATGCACTTTCTGAGTCCAAAAAAGTGATTCTTATTGCAGATATTCACTCAACAGAGAGTTTCCACTGATAGGCCAGAAATGCTCTCAAATGCACTTTTAGAGTCCAAAAAATTGATTCTTACTGCAGATATTCTCTCAACATAGAGGTTCCTGGGGGAAGGCTAGAAACGCTCTCAAAGCACTTCAGGAGTCCAAAAGTGATTCTTAGTGCAGATATTCACTCAACAGAGAGTGTCCTGTAAAAGGCCAGAAATGCTCTCAAATGCACTTTCTGAGTCCAAAAAAGTGATTCTTACTGCAGATATTCACTCAACACAGAGTTGTCAGTGGAAGGCCAGAAACGCTCTCAAAAGCACTTTCAGAGTAAAAAAGTGATTGTTAGTGCAGATATTCACTCAACACAGTGTTTCATGGAGAAGGCCAGAAACTCTCTCAGAAGCACTTTCTGAGTCCAAAAAATTGATTCTTAGTGCAGATATTCACTCAACAAAGAGTTTCCACTGGAAGGCCAGAAACGCTTTCAAATGAACTTTCTGAGTACAAAAAGTAATTCTTAGTGCAGATATTCACTCAACACAGAGTTTCCACTGGAAGGCCAGAAATGCTCTCAAATGCACTTTTAGAGTCTAAAAAATTGATTCTTACTGCAGATATTCTCTCAACATAGAGGTTCCTGGGAAGGCTAAAAACGGTCTCAAAAGCACTTTCAGCGTCAAAAATTGATTGTTAGTGCAGATATTCACTCAACACAGAGTTTCCAGGAGAAAGCCAGAAACTCTCTCAGAAGCACTTTCTGAGTCCAAAACAGTGATTCTTAGTGCAGATATTCACTCAACACAGAGTTTCAACTGGAAATCCAGAAACGCTCTCAAATGCACTTTTTGAGTGCAAAAAAATGATTGTTAGTACAGATATTCATTCAACACAGAGTTTACACTGGAAGGCCAGTAACGCTCAGAAATGAACTTTCGGAGTCCAAAAAAGTGATTCTTAGTGCAGATATTCACTCAACATAGAATTTCCACTGGAAGGCCAGAAACGCTCTCAAAAGCACTTTCAGAGTAAAAAAAAGTAATTGTTAGTGCAGATATTCACTCAACACAGAGTTTCCAGGAGAAGGCCAGAAACTCTCTCAAATGCACTTTCTGAGTCCAAAAAATTAATTCTTAGTGCAGATATTCACTCAACACAGAGTTTCCACTGGAAGGCCAAGAACGCTTTCAAATGAACTTTCTGAGTACAAAAAAGTGATTCTTAGTGCAGATATTCACTCAACACAGAGTTTCCACTGGAAGGCCAGAAACGCTCTCAAATGCACTTTCAGATCCAAAAAAGTGATTCTCAGCGAAGAAATTCCCTCAACACAGAGTTTCCACTGGAAGGCCAGAAACGCTCTCAAATGCACTTTAGGAGTCCAAAAGTGATTGTTAGTGCAGATATTCACTCAACAGAGTGTCAGTAAAAGGCCAGAAACGCTCTCAAATGCACTTTTAGAGTCCAAAAAGTGATTCTTACTGCAGATATTCACTCAACACAGAGTTTCCAGGAGAAGGCCAGAAACTCTCAAATGCACTTTCTGAGTCCAAAACAGTGATTCTTCGTGTAGATATTCACTCAACACAAAGTTTTCACTGGAAGGCAAAAAATGCTCTCAAATGCACTTTTAGAGTCCAAAAAAGTGATTCTTCGTGCAGATATTCACTCATCACAGAGTTTCCACTGGAAGGCCAGAAACGCTCTCAAAAGCACTTTCTGAGTCCAAAAAAGTGATTCTTAGTGCAGATATTCACTCAACACAGAGTTTCCAGTAAAAGGCCAGAAACGCTCTCAAAGGCACTTTAGGAGTCCAAAAAAGTGATTCTTAGTGCAGATATTCACTCAACACAGAGTTTACACTCGATGACTAGAAACCCTCTCAAATGCACTTTCTGAGTCCAAAAAAGTGATTCTTACTGCAGATATTCTCTCAACATAGAGGTTCCTGGGGAAGGCGAGAAACGCTCTCAAATGCACTTTCAGCGTCCAAAACAGTGATTCTTAGTGCAGATATTCACTCAAGACAGAGTTTCCCCTGAAAGGCCAGAAACGCTCTCAAAAGCACTTTAGGATTCCAAAAAAGTGATTCTTAGCGCAGATATTCACTCAACACACAGTTTCCAGGAGAAGGCCAGAAACTCTCTCAGAAGCACTTTCGAAGTCCAAAACACTGATTCTTATTGCAGATATTCACTCAACACAGAGTTTACACTGGAAGGCCAGAAATGCTCTCAAATGCACTTTCAGAGTCCAAAAAAGTGATTCTTCGTGCAGATATTCACTCAACACAGAGTTTCCACTGGAAGGCCAGAAACGCTCTCAAATGCACTTTCAGAGTCCAAAAAAGTGATTCTCAGCGCAGATAATCACTCAACACAGAGTTTACACTGGAAGGCCAGTAACGCTTTCAAATGAACTTTCTGAGTACAAAAAAGTAATTCTTAGTGCAGATATTCACTCAACACAGAGTTTACACTGGATGGCCAGAAACGGTCTCAAATGCACTTTCAGAGTCCAAAAAAGTGATTCTTACTGCATATATTCACTCAACACAGAGTTTCCACTGGAAGGCCAGAAACGCTCTCTAAGGCACTTTAGGAGTGCAAAAAAGTGATTCTTAGTGCAGATATTCTCTCAACACAGAGTTTCCACTGGAAGGCAGAAAATCTCTCAAATGCATTTTCAGAGTCCAAAAAGTGATTCTTAGTGCAGATATTCACTCAACACAGAGTTAACACTGGAAGGCCAGAAACGGTCTCAAATACACTTTCAGAGTCCAAAAAAGTGATTCTTACTGCATATATTCACTCAACACAGAGTTTCCACTGGAAGGCCAGTAACGCTTTCAAATGAACTTTCTGAGTACAAAAAAGTGATTCTTACTGCAGATATTCACTCAACACAGAGTTTACACTCGATGACTAGAAACCGTCTCAAATGCACTTTCTGAGTCCAAAAAGGTGATTCTTACTGCAGATATTCTCTCAACATAGAGTTTCCTGGGGAAGGCGAGAAACGCTCTCAAATGCACTTTCAGCGTCCAAAAAAGTGATTCTTAGTGCAGATATTAACTCAACACAGAGTTTCCAGGAGAAGGCCAGAAACGCTCTCAAAGGCACTTTAGGAGTCCAAAAAGTGATTCTTAGTGCAGATATTCACTCAACACAGAGTTTCAAGGAGAAGGCCCAGAAATTCTCTCAGAAGCACTTTCTGAGTCAAAAACAGTGATTCTTACTGCACATATTCACTCAACACAGAGAGTTTCCACTGGAAGGCCAGAAACGCTGTCGAATGCGCTTTCTGAGTCCAAAAGTGATTCTTCGTGCAGATCTTCACTCAACACATAGGTTCCACTGGAAGGCCAGAAACGCTCTCAAATGCACTTTAGGAGTCCAAAACGTGATTCTTAGTGCAGATATTCACTCAACACAGAGTTTACACTAGATGACTATAAACGCTCTCAAATGCACTTTCTGAGTCCGAAAAAGTGATTCTTCGTGCAGATATTCACTCAACACAGAGTTTCCACTGGAAGGCCAGAAACGCTCTCAAAGGCACTTTAGGAGTCCAAAAAGTGATTCTTAGTGCAGATATTCACTCAACACAGAGTTTCCACTGGAGGGCCAGAAAATCTCTCAAATGCATTTTCAGAGTCCAAAAAAGTGATTCTTACTGCACGTATTCACTCAACACAGAGTTTACACTAGATGGCTAGAAACGCTCTCAAATGCACTTTCTGAGTCCAAAAAAGTGATTCTTCGTGCAGATATTCACTCAACACAGAGTTTTCACTGGAAGGCCAGAAACGCTCTCAAAAGCACTTTCTGAGTCAAAAACAGTGATTCTTAGTGCAGATATTCACTCAACACAGAGTTTCCCTGGAAGGCCAGAAACGCTCTCAAAGGCACTTTAGGAGTCCAAAAGTGATTCTTAGCGCAGATATTCACTCAACACAGAGAGTTTCCACTGGAAGGCCAGAAACGCTTTCAAATGCACTTTCTGAGTCCAAAAAAATTGATTCTTACTGCAAATATTCACTCAACACAGAGTCTTCACTAGAAGGCCAGAAACGCTCTCAAATGCACTTTAGGAGTCCAAAACAGTGATTCTTAGTGCAGATATTCACTCAACACAGAGTTTCCAGTAAAAGGCCAGAAACGCTCTCAAAGGCACTTTAGGAGTCCAAAAAGTGATTCTTAGTGCAGATATTCACTCAACACAGAGTTTACACTCGATGACTAGAAACCCTCTCGAATTCACTTTCTGAGTCCAAAAAGTGATTCCTACTGCAGATATTCTCTCAACATAGAGTTTCCTGGGGAAGGCGAAACGCTCTCAAATGCACTTTCAGCGTCCAAAAAGTGATTCTTAGTGCAGATATTCACTCAACACAGAGTTTCAAGGAGAAGGCCAGAAACTCTCTCAGAAGCACTTTCTGAGTCAAAAACAGTGATTCTTACTGCACATATTCACTCAACACAGAGAGTTTCACTGGAAGGCCAGAAACGCTGTCAAATGCACTTTCTGAGTCCAAAAGTGATTCTTCGTGCAGATATTCACTCAACACAGAGTTTCCACTGGAAGGCCAGAAACGCTCTCAAATGCACTTTAGGAGTCCAAAAAAGTTATTCTTAGTGCAGATATTCACTCAACACAGAGTTCACACTAGATGACTAGAAACGCTCTCAAATGCACTTTCTGAGTCCAAAAAGTGATTCTTACTGCATATATTCACTCAACACAGAGTTTCCACTGGAAGGCCAGAAACGCTCTCTAAGGCACTTTAGGCGTCCAAAAAGTGATTCTTAGTGCAGATATTCACTCAACACAGAGTTTCTACTAGAAGACCAGAAAATCTCTCAAACGCAGTGTCGGAGTCCAAAAAGTGATTCTTACTGCACATATTCACTCAACACAGAGTTTACACTAGATGGCTAGAAACGCTCTCAAATGCACTTTCTGAGTCCAAAAGTGATTCTTCGTGCAGATATTCACTCAACACAGAGTTTTCACTGGAAGGCCAGAAACGCTCTCAAATGCACTTTCTGAGTCCAAAAAGTGATTCTTAGTGCAGATATTCACTCAACACAGAGTTTCCAGTAAAAGGCCAGAAACGCTCTCAAAGGCACTTTAGGAGTCCAAAAAAGTGATTCTTAGTGCAGATATTCACTCAACACAGAGTTTACACTCGATGACTAGAAACCCTCTCAAAGGCACTTTCTGAGTCCAAAAAAGTGATTCTTACTGCAGATATTCTCTCAACATAGAGGTTCCTGGGGAAGGCGAGAAACGCTCTCAAATGCACTTTCAGCGTCCAAAAAAGTGATTCTTAGTGCAGATATTAACTCAACACAGAGTTTCCAGGAGAAGACTAGAAACGCTCTCAAAGGCACTTTAGGAGTCCAAAAAAGTGATTCTTAGTGCAGATATTCACTCAACACAGAGTTTCAAGGAGAAGGCCAGAAACTCTCTCAGAAGCACTTTCTGAGTCAAAAACAATGATTCTTAGTGCAGATATTCACTCAACACAGAGTTTCCCTGGATGGCCAGAAACGCTCTCAAAGGCACTTTAGGATTCCAAAAAAGTGATTCTTAGCGCAGATATTCTCTCAACACAGAGTTTCCACTGGAAGGCCAGAAAATCTCTCAAATGCATTTTCAGAGTCCAAAAAAGTGATTCTTACTGCATATATTCACTCAACACAGAGTTTCCACTGCAAGGCCAGAAACGCGCTCTAAGGCATTTTAGGAGTCCAAAAAAGTGATTCTTACTGCAGATATTCACTCAACACAGAGAGTTTCCACTGGAAGGCCAGAAACGCTGTCAAATGCACTTTCTGAGTCCAAAAAATTGATTCTTGCTGCAAATATTCACTCAACACAGAGTCTTCACTAGAAGGCCAGAAACGCTCTCAAATGCACTTTAGGAGTCCAAAACAGTGATTCTTAGTGCAGATATTCACTCAACACAGAGTTTCCACTCGTTGGCAGAAACGCTCTCAAATGCACTTTGGGAGTACAAAAAAGTGATTCTTACTGCAGATATTCACTCAACAGAGAGTTTCCACTGTAATTCCAGAAACGCTCTCGAATGCACTTTCTATGTCCAAAAAAATGATTGTTAGTGCAGATATTCACTCAACACAGAGTTTCCAGTAAAAGGCCAGAAACGCTCTCAGAAGCACTTTCTGAGTCCAAAAAAGTGATTCTTAGTGCAGATATTCACTCAACACAGAGTTTCCAGTAACAGACCAGAAACGCTCTCGAATGCATTTTCAGAGTCCAAAAAAGTGATTCTTAGTGAGAGATATTCACTCAACACAGAGTTTCCACTGGAAGGCCAGGAACGCTCTCATGTGCATTTTCGCAGTCCAAAAAAGTGATTCTTAGTGCAAATATTCACTCAACACAGAGTTTCCACTGGAAGGCCAGAAACGCTCTCAAATGCACTTTCAGAGTCCAAAAAAGTGATTGTTAGTGCAGATATTCACTCAACACAGAGTTTCCACTGAAAGGCCAGAAACGCTCTCAGAAGCACTTTCAGAGTCCAAAAAAGTGATTATTAGTGCAGATATTCACTCAACACAGAGTTTCCACTGAAAGGCCAGAAACGCTCTCAAATGCATTTTCAGAGTCCAAAAAATTGATTCTTACTGCAAATATTCACTCAACACAGAGTTTTCACTGGAAGGCCAGAAACGCTCTCAAATGCACTTTAGGAGTCCAAAAAAGTGATTCTTAGTGCAAATATTCTCTCAACATAGAGGTTCCTGGGGATGGCTAGAAACGCTCTCAAAAGCACTTTCAGCGTCTAAAAATGTGATTCTTAGTCCAGATATTAACTCAACACAGAGTTTCCTGGAGAATGCCAGAAACTCTCTCAGAAGCACTTTAGAGTCCAAAAATTGATTCTTACTGCAGATATTCACTCAACACAGAGTTTCCACTGGAAGGCCAGAAACACTCTCAAATGCACTTTGGAGACCAAAAAATTGATTCTCAGTGCAGATATTCACTCAACACAGAGTTTCCACTGGCAGCCCAGAAACGCTCTCAAATGCTATTTCAGAGACCAAAAAAGTGATTCTTAGTGCAGATATTAACTCAACACAGAGTTTCCAGGAGAAGGCCAGAAACGCTCTCAAAGGCACTTTAGGAGTCCAAAAAAGTGATTCTTAGTGCAGATATTCACTCAACACAGAGTTTCAAGGAGAAGGCCCAGAAACTCTCTCAGAAGCACTTTCTGAGTCAAAAACAGTGATTCTTACTGCACATATTCACTCAACACAGAGAGTTTCCACTGGAAGGCCAGAAACGCTGTCAAATGCACTTTCTGAGTCCAAAAAAGTGATTCTTCGTGCAGATATTCACTCAACACATAGTTTCCACTGGAAGGCCAGAAACGCTCTCAAATGCACTTTCAGAGTCCAAAAAAGTCATTCTTAGTGCAGATATTCACTCAACACAGAGTTTACACTAAATGACTAGAAACGCTCTCAAATGCACTTTCTGAGTCCAACAAAGTGATTCTTACTGCATATATTCACTCAACACAGAGTTTCCACTGGAAGGCCAGAAACGCTCTCTAAGGTTCTTTAGGAGTCCATAAAAGTGATTCTTAGTGCAGATATTCACTCAACACAGAGTTTACACTCGATGACCAGAAACCCTCTCAAATGCACTTTCTGAGTCCAAAAAAGTGATTCTTACTGCAGATATTCTCTCAACATAGAGGTTCCTGGGAAGGCGAAACGCTCTCAAATGCACTTTCAGCGTCCAAAAAGTGATTCTTAGTGCAGATATTAACTCAACACAGAGTTTCCAGGAGAAGGCCAGAAACGCTCTCAAAGGCACTTTAGGAGTCCAAAAAAGTGATTCTTAGTGCAGATATTCACTCAACACAGAGTTTCAAGGAGAAGGCCAGAAACTCTCTCAGAAGCACTTTAGGATTCCAAAAAAGTGATTCTTAGCGCAGATATTCTCTCAACACAGAGTTTCCAGCAGAAGGCCAGAAACTCTCTCAGAAGCACTTTCAGAGTCCAAAACAGTGATTCTTAGTGCAGATATTCACTCAACACAGAGTTTACACTGGAAGGCCAGAAACGCTCTCAAATGCACTTTCAGAGTCCAAAAAAGTGATTCTTAGTGCAGATATTCACTCAACACAGAGTTTCCACTGGAAGGCCAGAAACGCTCTCAAATGCACTTTCAGAGTCCAAAAAAGTGATTCTCAGCGCAGATAATCACTCAACACAGAGTTTACACTGGAAGGCCAGTAACGCTTTCAAATGAACTTTCTGAGTACAAAAAAGTAATTCTTAGTGCAGATATTCACTCAACACAGAGTTTACACTGGATGGCCAGAAACGGTCTCAAATGCACTTTCAGAGTCCAAAAAAGTGATTCTTAGTGCAGATATTCACTCAACACAGAGTTTACACTAGATGACTATAAACGCTCTCAAATGCACTTTCTGAGTCCGAAAAAGTGATTCTTACTGCAGATATTCACTCAACACAGAGTTTACACTCGATGACTAGAAACCCTCTCAAATGCACTTTCTGAGTCCAAAAAAGTGATTCTTACTGCAGATATTCTCTCAACATAGAGGGTTCCTGGGGAAGGCGAGAAACGCTCTCAAATGCACTTTCAGCGTCCAAAAAAGTGATTCTTAGTGCAGATATTCACTCAACACAGAGTTTCCAGTAAAAGGCCAGAAACGCTCTCAAAGGCACTTTCTGAGTCCAAAAAAGTGATTCTTAGTGCAGATATTCACTCAACACAGAGTTTACACTCGATGACTAGAAACCCTCTCAAATGCACTTTCTGAGTCCAAAAAAGTGATTCTTACTGCAGATATTCTCTCAACATAGAGGTTCCTGGGGAAGGCGAGAAACGCTCTCAAATGCACTTTCAGCGTCCAAAACAGTGATTCTTAGTGCAGATATTCACTCAAGACAGAGTTTCCCTGAAAGGCCAGAAACGCTCTCAAAGGCACTTTAGGATTCCAAAAAGTGATTCTTAGCGCAGATATTCACTCAACACACAGTTTCAGGAGAAGGCCAGAAACTCTCTCAGAAGCACTTTCAAGTCCAAAACACTGATTCTTAGTGCAGATATTCACTCAACACAGAGTTTACACTGGAAGGCCAGAAATGCTCTCAAATGCACTTTCAGAGTCCAAAAAGTGATTCTTCGTGCAGATATTCACTCAACACAGAGTTTCCACTGGAAGGCCAGAAACGCTCTCAAATGCACTTTCAGAGTCCAAAAAAAAGTGATTCTCAGCGCAGATAATCACTCAACACAGAGTTTACACTGGAAGGCCAGTAACGCTTTCAAATGAACTTTCTGAGTACAAAAAAGTAATTCTTAGTGCAGATATTCACTCAACACAGAGTTTACACTGGATGGCCAGAAACGGTCTCAAATGCACTTTCTGAGTCCAAAAAGTGATTCTTACTGCATATATTCACTCAACACAGAGTTTCCACTGGAAGGCCAGAAACGCTCTCTAAGGCACTTTTAGGAGTGCAAAAAGTGATTCTTAGTGCAGATATTCTCTCAACACAGAGTTTCCACTGGAAGGCCAGAAAATCTCTCAAATGCATTTTCAGAGTCCAAAAAGTGATTCTTAGTGCAGATATTCACTCAACACAGAGTTTACACTGGAAGGCCAGAAACGGTCTCAAATACACTTTCAGAGTCCAAAAAAGTGATTCTTACTGCATATATTCACTCAACACAGAGTTTCCACTGGAAGGCCAGTAACGCTTTCAAATGAACTTTCTGAGTACAAAAAAGTGATTCTTAGTGCAGATATTCACTCAACACAGAGTTTACACTGGAAGGCCAGAAACGGTCTCGAATACACTTTCAGAGTACAAAAAAGTGATTCTTACTGCATATATTCACTCAACACAGAGTTTCCACTGGAAGGCCAGAAACGCGCTCTAAGGCACTTTAGGAGTCCAAAAAAGTGATTCTTACTGCAGATATTCACTCAACACAGAGTTTACACTCGATGACTAGAAACCGTCTCAAATGCACTTTCTGAGTCCAAAAAGGTGATTCTTACTGCAGATATTCTCTCAACATAGAGTTTCCTGGGGAAGGCGAGAAACGCTCTCAAATGCACTTTCAGCGTCCAAAAAAGTGATTCTTAGTGCAGATATTAACTCAACACAGAGTTTCCAGGAGAAGGCCAGAAACGCTCTCAAAGGCACTTTAGGAGTCCAAAAAAGTGATTCTTAGTGCAGATATTCACTCAACACAGAGTTTCAAGGAGAAGGCCCAGAAATTCTCTCAGAAGCACTTTCTGAGTCAAAAACAGTGATTCTTACTGCACATATTCACTCAACACAGAGAGTTTCCACTGGAAGGCCAGAAACGCTGTCGAATGCGCTTTCTGAGTCCAAAAAAGTGATTCTTCGTGCAGATCTTCACTCAACACATAGGTTCCACTGGAAGGCCAGAAACGCTCTCAAATGCACTTTAGGAGTCCAAAAACGTGATTCTTACTGCATATATTCACTCAACACAGAGTTTCCACTGGAAGGCCAGAAACGCTCTCAAAGGCACTTTAGGAGTCCAAAAAAGTGATTCTTAGTGCAGATATTCACTCAACACAGAGTTTCCACTGGAAGGCCAGAAAATCTCTCAAATGCATTTTCAGAGTCCAAAAAAGTGATTCTTACTGCACATATTCACTCAACACAGAGTTTACACTAGATGGCTAGAAACGCTCTCAAATGCACTTTCTGAGTCCAAAAAAGTGATTCTTCGTGCAGATATTCACTCAACACAGAGTTTTCACTGGAAGGCCAGAAACGCTCTCAAAAGCACTTTCTG
>JAFDVH010000121.1:0-17939 GCA_019176425.1 Megalops atlanticus | reverse complement strand
CAGTGAAAATTCTGTGTTGAGTGAATATTTGCAGTAAGAATCAATTTTTGGACTCTGAAATGCATTTGAGAGCGTTTTCTGGCCTTTTACTGGAAACTCTGTGTTGAGTGAATATCTGCATCTATGAATCACTTTTTGGACTCTGAGTGCATTTGAGGAGCGTTTTCTGTCCTTTTACTGGAACTTAAAGCTGAGTGAATATTTGGTAAGAATCAATTCTTTTTGGACTCTGAAAATGCATTTGAGAGCGTTTCTGGCCTTTTACTGGAAACTCTGTGTTGAGTGAATATGCAGTAAGAATGAATGTTTGGACTCTGAAAATGCCTTTGAGAGCGTTTCACTGGCACTTTACAAACTCTGTGTTGAGTGAATATCTGCACTAAGAATCACTTTTGTACTCAGAGAGTGCTTCTGAGCGCCTTTCTGGCCTTTTACTGGAAACTATGTGTTGAGTGAATATCTGCACTAACAATCACTTTTTGGACTCCGAAATGCATTTGAGAGCGTTTCTGGCCTTCCAGTGTAAACTCTGTGTTGAGGAATATCTGCACTAAGAATCACTTTTTTGTACTCAGAGAGTTCTTCTGAGAGCGTTTCTGGCCTTTTACTGGAAACCATGTGTTGAGTGAATATCTGCACTAACAATCACTTTTTTGGAATCCGAAAATGCATTTGAGAGTGTTTCTGGCCTTCCAGTGGAAACTCTGTGTTGAGTGAATATCTGCACTAAGAATCACTGTTTTGGACTCTAAAAGTGCATTTGAGAGCATTTCTGGCCTTCCAGTTGAAACTCTCTGTTGAGTGAATATTTGCAGTTAGAATCAATTTTTTGGACTCTGAAAATGCATTCGAGAGCGTTTCTGGCCCTTTACTGGAAACTCTGTGTTGAGTGAATATCTGCACTAAGAATCACTTTTTTGGACTCTGAAAGTGCTTCTGAGAGCGTTTCTGGCCTTTCAGTGAAAAGTCTGTGTTGAGTGAATATGTGCAGTAAGAATGAATGTTTTGGACTCTGAAAATGCTTTGAGAGCGTTTCTGGCCTTCCAGTGTAAACTCTGTGTTGAGTGAATATCTGCACTAAGAATCACTTTTTTGGAGTCTGAAAGTGCATTTGAGTGCGTTTCTGGCCTTCCAGTGAAAAGTCTGTGTTGGGTGAATATTTGCAGTAAGAATGAATGTTTCGGACTCCGAAAATGCATTTGAGAGCGTTTCTGGCCTTCCAGTGTAAACTCTGTGTTGAGTGAATACCTGCTAAGAATCACTTTTGGACTGTGAAAGTGCTTCTGAGAGCGTTTCTGGCCTTCCAGTGAAAAGTCTGTGTTGAGTGAATAATTGCAGTAAGAATCACTTTTGGACTCTAAAAGTGCCTTTGAGAGCATTTCTGGCCTTCCAGTGAAACTCTGTGTTCAGTGAATATCTGCACTAACAATCACTTTTTGGATCTGAAAGTGCATTTGAGAGCATTTCTGGCCTTCCAGTGGAAACTCTGTGTTGAGTGAATATCTGCACTAGAATCACTGTTTTGGACTTAGAAAGTGCTTCTGAGTGAGTTTCTGGCATTCTCCAGTAATCTCTGTGTTGAGTGAATATCTGCACTGAGAATCAATTTTTGGACTCTGAAAGTGCTTCTGAGAGCATTTCTGGCCGTCCAGTGAAAAGTCTGTGTTGAGGAATATTTGCAGTAAGAATCAATTTTTGGACTCTGAAAGTGCATTTGAGAGCGATTCTGGCCCTTTACATGAAACTCTGTGTTGAGTGAATATCTGCACTAAGAATCACTTTTTGGACTCTGAAAGTGCTTCTGAGAGCGTTTCTGTTCTTCCAGTGCAAAGTCTGTGTTCAGTAAATATTTGCAGTAAGAATCAAATTTTTGGACTCTGAAAATGCATTTCAGAGTGTTTCTGGCCTTTTACTGGAAACTCTGTGTTGAGTGAATATCTGCACTCACAATCACTTTTTGACTCTGAAAGTGCATTTGAGAGCGTTTCTGTCCTTTACTGGAAACTCTGTGTTGAGTGAATATCTGCACTAACAATCACTTTTTGGACTCGAAAATGCATTTGAGAGCGTTTCTGGCCTTCCAGTGTAAACTCTGTGTTGAGTGAATATCTGCACTAAGAATCACTTTTTTGTACTCAGAGAGTTCTTCTGAGAGCGTTTCTGGCCTTTTACTGGAAACCATGTGTTGAGTGAATATCTGCACTAACAATCACTTTTTGGAATCGAAAATGCATTTGAGAGTGTTTCTGGCCTTCCAGTGGAAACTCTGTGTTGAGTGAATATCTGCACTAAGAATCACTGTTTTGGACTCTAAAAGTGCATTTGAGAGCATTTCTGGCCTTCCAGTTGAAACTCTCTGTTGAGTGAATATTTGCAGTAAGAATCAATTTTTTGGACCCTGAAAATGCATTTGAGAGAGTTTCTGGCCTTTAACTGGAAACTCTGTGTTGAGTGAATATCTGCACTAAGAATCACTTTTTTGGACTCTGAAAGTGCTTCTGAGAGCGTTTCTGGCCTTTCAGTGAAAAGTCTGTGTTGAGTGAATATGTGCAGTAAGAATGAATGTTTTGGACTCTGAAAATGCTTTTGAGAGCGTTTCTGGCCTTCCAGTGTAAACTCTGTGTTGAGTGAATATCTGCACTAAGAATCACTTTTTTGGAGTCTGAAAGTGCATTTGAGTGCGTTTCTGGCCTTCCAGTGAAAAGTCTGTGTTGGGTGAATATTTGCAGTAAGAATGAATGTTTCGGACTCAAAAATGCATTTGAGAAGCGTTTCTGGCCTTCCAGTGTAAACTCTGTGTTGAGTGAATATCTGCACCAAGAATCACTTTTTGGACTGTGAAAGTGCTTCTGAGAGCGTTTCTGGCCTTCCAGTGAAAAGTCTGTGTTGAGTGAATAATTGCAGTAAGAATCACTTTTTGGACTCTAAAAATGCCTTTGAGAGCATTTCTGGCCTTCCAGTGAAAAGTCTGTGTTCAGTGAATATCTGCACTAACAATCACTTTTGGATCTGAAAGTGCATTTGAGAGCATTTCTGGCCTTCCAGTGGAAACTCTGTGTTGAGTGAATATCTGCACTAAGAATCACTGTTTTGGACTTAGAAAGTGCTTCTGAGTGAGTTTCTGGCATTCTCCAGTAATCTCTGTGTTGAGTGAATATATGCACTGAGAATCAATTTTTGACTCTGAAAGTGCTTCTCTGAGAGCATTTCAGGCCGTCCAGTGAAAAGTCTGTGTTGAGGGAATATTTGCAGTAAGAATCAATTTTTGGACTCTGAAAGTGCATTTGAGAGCGATTCTGGCCCTTTTACATGAAACTCTGTGTTGAGTGAATATCTGCACTAAGAATCACTTTTTTTGGACTCTGAAAGTGCATTTGAGTGCGTTTCTGGCCTTCCAGTGAAACTCTGTGTTGAGTGAATATTTGCAGTAAGAATGAATGTTTCGGACTCGAAAATGCATTTGAGAGCGTTTCTGGCCTTCCAGTGTAAACTCTGTGTTGAGTGAATATCTGCACTAAGAATCACTTTTTGGACTCTGAAAGTGCATTTGAGAGCGTTTCTGTCCTTTTACTGGAAACTCTGTGTTGAGTGAATATCTGCACTAAGAATAACTTTTTGGGACTCAGAAAGTGCATTTGAGAGCGTTTCTGGCCTTCCAGTGAAAATTCTGTGTTGAGTGAATATTTGCAGTAAGAATCAATTTTTTGGACTCTGAAAATGCATTTGAGAGCGTTTCTGGCCTTTTACTGGAAACTCTGTGTTGAATGAATATCTGCACTAAGAATCACTTTTTTGGACTCTGAAAGTGCTTCTGAGAGCGTTTCTGGCCTTTCAGTGAAAAGTCTGTGTTGAGTGAATATTTGCAGTAAGAATGAATGTTTTGGACTCTGAAAATGCCTTTGAGAGCGTTTCTGGCCTTTTACTGGAAACTCTGTGTTGAGTGAAAATCTGCACCAACAATCACTTTTTTGGACTCCGAAAATGCATTTGAGAGTGTTTCTGGCCTTCCAGTGGAAACTCTGTGTTGAGTGAATATCTGCACTAAGAATCACTTTTTTGTACTCAGAGAGTGCTTCTGAGAGCGTTTCTGGCCTTTTACTGGAAACTCTGTGTTGAGTGAATATCTGCACTAACAATCACTTTTTGGACTCTGAAATGCATTTGAGAGCGTTTTGGCCTTCCAGTGTAAACTCTGTGTTGAGTGAATATCTGCACTAAGAATCACTTTTTTGGACTCTGAAAGTGCTTCTGAGAGCGTTTCTGGCCTTTCAGTGAAAAGTCTGTGTGGAGTGAATATTTGCAGTAAGAATGAATGTTTTGGACTCTGAAAATGCCTTTGAGAGCGTTTCTGGCACTTTTCTTGAAACTCTGTGTTGAGTGAATATCTGCACTAAGAATCACTTTTTTGGACTCAGAAAGTGCTTCTGAGAGCGTTTCTGTTCTTCCAGTGCAAAGTCTGGGTTGAGTGAATATTTGCAGTAAGAATCAAATTTTGGACTCTGAAAATGCATTTGAGAGTGTTTCTGGCCCTTTACTGGAAACTCTGTGTTGAGTGAATATTTGCAGTAAGAATCACTTTTTGGGACTCTGAAAATGTTTTTGAGAGCGTTTCTGTCCTTTTACTGGAAACTCTGTGTTGAGTGAATATTTGCAGTAAGAATCAATTTTTTGGACTCTGAAAATGCATTTGAGAGCGTTTCTGGCCTTTTACTGGAAACTCTGTGTTGAGTGAATATCTGCACTAAGAATCACTTTTTGGACTCAGAAAGTGCATTTGAGAGCGTTTCTGGCCTTCCAGTGAAAATTCTGTGTTGAGTGAATATTTGCAGTTAGAATCAATTTTGGACTCTGAAATGCATTCGAGAGCGTTTCTGGCCCTTTTACTGGAAACTCTGTGTTGAGTGAATATCTGCACTAAGAATCACTTTTTGGACTCTGAAAGTGCTTCTGAGAGCGTTTCTGGCCTTTCAGTGAAAAGTCTGTGTTGAGTGAATATGTGCAGTAAGAATGAATGTTTTGGACTCTGAAAATGCCTTTGAGAGCGTTTCTGGCACTTTTCTTGAAACTCTGTGTTGAGTGAATATCTGCACTAAGAATCACTTTTTTGTACTCAGAGAGTTCTTCTGAGAGCGTTTCTGGCCTTTTTACTGGAAACTATGTGTTGAGTGAATATCTGCATTAACAATCACTTTTTGGACTCGAAAATGCATTTGAGAGCGTTTCTGGCCTTCCAGTGAAAAGTCTCTGTTGAGTGAATATTTGCAGTAAGAATGAATGTTTCGGACTCCGAAAATGCATTTGAGAGCGTTTCTGGCCTTCCTGTGGAAACTCTGTGTTGAGTGAATATCTGCACTAAGAATCACTTTTTTGACTCTGAAAGTGCTTCTGAGAGCGTTTCTGGCCTTCCAGTGAAAAGTCTGTGTTGAGTGAATATTTGCAGTAAGAATCACTTTTTGGACTCTAAAAGTGCCTTTGAGAGCATTTCTGGCCTTCAGTGAAAAGTCTGTGTTGAGTGAATATCTGTACTAACAATCACTTTTTGGACTCTGAAAGTGCATTTGAGTGCGTTTCTGGCCTTCCAGTGGAAACTCTGTGTTGAGTGAATATTTGCAGTAAGAATGAATGTTTTGGACTCCGAAAATGCATTTGAGAGCGTTTCTGGCCTTCCAGTGTAAACTCTGTGTTGGGTGAATATCTGCACTAAGAATCACTTTTTTTGGACTCTGAAAGTGCATTTGAGAGCGTTTCTGTCCTTTTACTGGAAACTCTGTGTTGAGTGAATATCTGCACTAAGAATCAATTTTTGGACTCTGAAAATGCCTTTGAGAGCGTTTCTGGCCTTTTACTGGAAACTCTGTGATGAGTGAATATCTGCACTAAGAATCACTTTTTTGGACTCTGAAAGTGCATTTGAGAGCGTTTCTGTCCTTTTACTGGAAACTCTGTGTTGAGTGAATATTTGCAGTAAGAATCAATTTTTTGGACTCTGAAAATGCATTTGAGAGCGTTTCTGGCCTTTTACTGGAAACTCTGTGTTGAGTGAATATCTGCACTAAGAATCACTGTTTTGGACTTAGAAAGTGCTTCTGAGTGAGTTTCTGGCATTCTCCAGTAATCTCTGTGTTGAGTGAATATCTGCACTGAGAATCAATTTTTTGGACTCTGAAAGTGCTTCTGAGAGCATTTCTGGCCGTCCAGTGAAAAGTCTGTGTTGAGGGAATATTTGCAGTAAGAATCAATTTTTTGGACTCTGAAAGTGCATTTGAGAGCGATTCTGGCCCTTTACATGAAACTCTGTGTTGAGTGAATATCTGCACTAAGAATCACTTTTTTGGACTCTGAAAGTGCTTCTGAGAGCGTTTCTGTTCTTCCAGTGCAAAGTCTGTGTTCAGTAAATATTTGCAGTAAGAATCAAATTTTGGACTCTGAAAATGCATTTCAGAGTGTTTCTGGCCCTTTACTGGAAACTCTGTGTTGAGTGAATATCTGCACTCACAATCACTTTTTTGGACTCTGAAAGTGCATTTGAGAGCGTTTCTGTCCTTTTACTGGAAACTCTGTGTTGAGTGAATATCTGCACTAACAATCACTTTTTTGGACTCCGAAAATGCATTTGAGAGCGTTTCTGGCCTTCCAGTGTAAACTCTGTGTTGAGTGAATATCTGCACTAAGAATCACTTTTTTGTACTCAGAGAGTTCTTCTGAGAGCGTTTCTGGCCTTTTACTGGAAACCATGTGTTGAGTGAATATCTGCACTAACAATCACTTTTTTGGAATCCGAAAATGCATTTGAGAGTGTTTCTGGCCTTCCAGTGGAAACTCTGTGTTGAGTGAATATCTGCACTAAGAATCACTGTTTTGGACTCTAAAAGTGCATTTGAGAGCATTTCTGGCCTTCCAGTTGAAACTCTCTGTTGAGTGAATATTTGCAGTAAGAATCAATTTTTGGACCCTGAAAATGCATTTGAGAGAGTTTCTGGCCTTTAACTGGAAACTCTGTGTTGAGTGAATATCTGCACTAAGAATCACTTTTTTGGACTCTGAAAGTGCTTCTGAGAGCGTTTCTGGCCTTTCAGTGAAAAGTCTGTGTTGAGTGAATATGTGCAGTAAGAATGAATGTTTTGGACTCTGAAAATGCTTTTGAGAGCGTTTCTGGCCTTCCAGTGTAAACTCTGTGTTGAGTGAATATCTGCACTAAGAATCACTTTTTTGGAGTCTGAAAGTGCATTTGAGTGCGTTTCTGGCCTTCCAGTGAAAAGTCTGTGTTGGGTGAATATTTGCAGTAAGAATGAATGTTTCGGACTCCGAAAATGCATTTGAGAGCGTTTCTGGCCTTCCAGTGTAAACTCTGTGTTGAGTGAATATCTGCACCAAGAATCACTTTTTTGGACTGTGAAAGTGCTTCTGAGAGCGTTTCTGGCCTTCCAGTGAAAAGTCTGTGTTGAGTGAATAATTGCAGTAAGAATCACTTTTTGGACTCTAAAAGTGCCTTTGAGAGCATTTCTGGCCTTCCAGTGAAAAGTCTGTGTTCAGTGAATATCTGCACTAACAATCACTTTTTTGGATCTGAAAGTGCATTTGAGAGCATTTCTGGCCTTCCAGTGGAAACTCTGTGTTGAGTGAATATCTGCACTAAGAATCACTGTTTTGGACTTAGAAAGTGCTTCTGAGTGAGTTTCTGGCATTCTCAGTAATCTCTGTGTTGAGTGAATATCTGCACTGAGAATCAATTTTTTTGACTCTGAAAGTGCTTCTGAGAGCATTTCTGGCCGTCCAGTGAAAAGTCTGTGTTGAGGGAATATTTGCAGTAAGAATCAATTTTTGGACTCTGAAAGTGCATTTGAGAGCGATTCTGGCCCTTTACATGAAACTCTGTGTTGAGTGAATATCTGCACTAAGAATCACTTTTTGGACTCTGAAAGTGCTTCTGAGAGCGTTTCTGTTCTTCCAGTGCAAAGTCTGTGTTCAGTAAATATTTGCAGTAAGAATCAAATTTTGGACTCTGAAAATGCATTTCAGAGTGTTTCTGGCCTTTACTGGAAACTCTGTGTTGAGTGAATATCTGCACTCACAATCACTTTTTGGACTCTGAAAGTGCATTTGAGAGCGTTTCTGTCCTTTTACTGGAAACTCTGTGTTGAGTGAATATCTGCACTAAGAATAACTTTTTGGACTCAGAAAGTGCATTTGAGAGCGTTTCTGGCCTTCAGTGAAAATTCTGTGTTGAGTGAATATTTGCAGTAAGAATCAATTTTTGGACTCTGAAAATGCATTTGAGAGCGTTTCTGGCCTTTTACTGGAAACTCTGTGTTGAATGAATATCTGCACTCACAATCACTTTTTTGGACTCTGAAAGTGCTTCTGAGAGCGTTTCTGGCCTTTCAGTGAAAAGTCTGTGTTGAGTGAATATTTGCAGTAAGAATGAATGTTTTGGACTCTGA
Organism: Megalops atlanticus; assembly: GCA_019176425.1. Lineage (NCBI taxonomy): Eukaryota > Metazoa > Chordata > Actinopteri > Elopiformes > Megalopidae > Megalops > Megalops atlanticus. The sequence continues at coordinate 9,498 of JAFDVH010000121.1, read as the reverse complement.
AAATGCCTTTGAGAGCGTTTCTGGCCTTTTACTGGAAACTCTGTGTTGAGTGAAAATCTGCACCAACAATCACTTTTTGGACTCGAAAATGCATTTGAGAGTGTTTCTGGCCTTCCAGTGGAAACTCTGTGTTGAGTGAATATCTGCACTAAGAATCACTTTTTTGTACTCAGAGAGTGCTTCTGAGAGCGTTTCTGGCCTTTTACTGGAAACTCTGTGTTGAGTGAATATCTGCACTAACAATCACTTTTTTGGACTCCGAAAATGCATTTGAGAGCGTTTTTGGCCTTCCAGTGTAAACTCTGTGTTGAGTGAATATCTGCACTAAGAATCACTTTTTTGGACTCTGAAAGTGCTTCTGAGAGCGTTTCTGGCCTTTCAGTGAAAAGTCTGTGTGGAGTGAATATTTGCAGTAAGAATGAATGTTTTGGACTCTGAAAATGCCTTTGAGAGCGTTTCTGGCACTTTTCTTGAAACTCTGTGTTGAGTGACTATCTGCACTAAGAATCACTTTTTTGGACTCAGAAAGTGCTTCTGAGAGCGTTTCTGTTCTTCCAGTGCAAAGTCTGGGTTGAGTGAATATTTGCAGTAAGAATCAAATTTTTGGACTCTGAAAATGCATTTGAGAGTGTTTCTGGCCCTTTACTGAAACTCTGTGTTGAGTGAATATTTGCAGTAAGAATCACTTTTTGGGACTCTGAAAATGTTTTGAGAGCGTTTCTGTCCTTTTTACTGGAAACTCTGTGTTGAGTGAATATTTGCAGTAAGAATCAATTTTTGGACTCTGAAAATGCATTTGAGAGCGTTTCTGGCCTTTTACTGGAAACTCTGTGTTGAGTGAATATCTGCACTAAGAATCACTTTTGGACTCAGAAAGTGCATTTGAGAGCGTTTCTGGCCTTCCAGTGAAAATTCTGTGTTGAGTGAATATTTGCAGTTAGAATCAATTTTTGGACTCTGAAAATGCATTCGAGAGCGTTTCTGGCCCTTTACTGGAAACTCTGTGTTGAGTGAATATCTGCACTAAGAATCACTTTTTTGGACTCTGAAAGTGCTTCTGAGAGCGTTTCTGGCCTTCAGTGAAAAGTCTGTGTTGAGTGAATATGTGCAGTAAGAATGAATGTTTTGGACTCTGAAAATGCCTTTGAGAGCGTTTCTGGCACTTTTCTTGAAACTCTGTGTTGAGTGAATATCTGCACTAAGAATCACTTTTTTGTACTCAGAGAGTTCTTCTGAGAGCGTTTCTGGCCTTTTACTGGAAACTATGTGTTGAGTGAATATCTGCATTAACAATCACTTTTTTGGACTCCGAAAATGCATTTGAGAGCGTTTCTGGCCTTCCAGTGAAAAGTCTCTGTTGAGTGAATATTTGCAGTAAGAATGAATGTTTCGGACTCCGAAAATGCATTTGAGAGCGTTTCTGGCCTTCCTGTGGAAACTCTGTGTTGAGTGAATATCTGCACTAAGAATGACTTTTTTGGACTCTGAAAGTGCTTCTGAGAGCGTTTCTGGCCTTCCAGTGAAAAGTCTGTGTTGAGTGAATATTTGCAGTAAGAATCACTTTTTTGGACTCTAAAAGTGCCTTTGAGAGCATTTCTGGCCTTCCAGTGAAAAGTCTGTGTTGAGTGAATATCTGTACTAACAATCACTTTTTTGGACTCTGAAAGTGCATTTGAGTGCGTTTCTGGCCTTCCAGTGGAAACTCTGTGTTGAGTGAATATTTGCAGTAAGAATGAATGTTTCGGACTCCGAAAATGCATTTGAGAGCGTTTCTGGCCTTCCAGTGTAAACTCTGTGTTGAGTGAATATCTGCACTAAGAATCACTTTTTTGGACTCTGAAAGTGCATTTGAGAGCGTTTCTGTCCTTTTACTGGAAACTCTGTGTTGAGTGAATATCTGCACTAAGAATCAATTTTTTGGACTCTGAAAATGCCTTTGAGAGCGTTTCTGGCCCTTTACTGGAAACTCTGTGATGAGTGAATATCTGCACTAAGAATCACTTTTTTGGACTCTGAAAGTGCATTTGAGAGCGTTTCTGTCCTTTTACTGGAAACTCTGTGTTGAGTGAATATTTGCAGTAAGAATCAATTTTTTGGACTCTGAAAATGCATTTGAGAGCGTTTCTGGCCTTTTACTGGAAACTCTGTGTTGAGTGAATATCTGCACTAAGAATCACTTTTTGGAGTCAGAAAGTGCATTTGAGAGCGTTTCTGGCCTTCCAGTGAAAATTCTGTGTTGAGTGAATATTTGCAGTAAGAATCAATTTTTGGACTCTGAAAATGCATTTGAGAGCGTTTCTGGCCTTTTACTGGAAACTCTGTGTTGAATGAATATCTGCACTAAGAATCACTTTTGGACTCTGAAAGTGCTTCTGAGCGTTTCTGGCCTTTCAGTGAAAAGTCTGTGTTGAGTGAATATTTGCAGTAAGAATGAATGTTTTGTACTGTGAAAATGCCTTCTGAGAGCGTTTCTGGCCCTTTACTGGAAACTCTGTGATGAGTGAATATCTGCACTAAGAATCACTTTTTTGTACTCAGAGAGTTCTTCTGAGAGCGTTTCTGGCCTTTTACTGGAAACTATGTGTTGAGTGAATATCTGCACTAACAATCACTTTTTTGGAATACGAAAATGCATTTGAGAGCGTTTCTGGCCTTCCAGTGGAAACTCTGTGTTGAGTGAATATCTGCACTAAGAATCACTGTTTTGGACTCTAAAAGTGCATTTGAGAGCATTTCTGGCCTTCCAGTGGAAACTCTCTGTTGAGTGAATATTTGCAGTAAGAATCAATTTTTTGGACCATGAAAATGCATTTGAGAGAGTTTCTGGCCTTTACTGGAAACTCTGTGTTGAGTGAATATCTGCACTAAGAATCACTTTTTTGGACTCTGAAAGTGCTTCTGAGAGCGTTTCTGGCCTTTCAGTGAAAAGTCTGTGTTGAGTGAATATGTGCAGTAAGAATGAATGTTTTGGACTCTGAAAGTGCATTTGAGAGCGTTTCTGTCCTTTTACTGGAAACTCTGTGTTGAGTGAATATTTGCAGTAAGAATCAATTTTTGGACTCTGAAAATGCATTTGAGAGCGTTTCTGGCCTTTTACTGGAAACTCTGTGTTGAGTGAATATCTGCACTAAGAATCACTTTTTGGAGTCAGAAAGTGCATTTGAGAGCGTTTCTGGCCTTCCAGTGAAAATTCTGTGTTGAGTGAATATTTGCAGTAAGAATCAATTTTTGGACTCTGAAAATGCATTTGAGAGCGTTTCTGGCCTTTACTGGAAACTCTGTGTTGAATGAATATCTGCACTAAGAATCACTTTTTTGGACTCTGAAAGTGCTTCTGAGAGCGTTTCTGGCCTTTCAGTGAAAAGTCTGTGTTGAGTGAATATTTGCAGTAAGAATGAATGTTTTGGACTGTGAAAATGCCTTCGAGAGCGTTTCTGGCCCTTTACTGGAAACTCTGTGATGAGTGAATATCTGCACTAAGAATCACTTTTTGTACTCAGAGAGTTCTTCTGAGAGCGTTTCTGGCCTTTTACTGAAACTATGTGTTGAGTGAATATCTGCACTAACAATCACTTTTTTGGAATACGAAAATGCATTTGAGAGCGTTTCTGGCCTTCCAGTGGAAACTCTGTGTTGAGTGAATATCTGCACTAAGAATCACTGTTTTGGACTCTAAAAGTGCATTTGAGAGCATTTCTGGCCTTCCAGTGGAAACTCTCTGTTGAGTGAATATTTGCAGTAAGAATCAATTTTATGGACCCTGAAAATGCATTTGAGAGAGTTTCTGGCCTTTTACTGGAAACTCTGTGTTGAGTGAATATCTGCACTAAGAATCACTTTTGGACTCTGAAAGTGCTTCTGACAGCGTTTCTGGCCTTTCAGTGAAAAGTCTGTGTTGAGTGAATATGTGCAGTAAGAATGAATGTTTTGGACTCTGAAAATGCCTTTGAGAGCGTTTCTGGCCTTCCAGTGTAAACTCTGTGTTGAGTGAATATCTGCACTAAGAATCACTTTTTGGACTCTGAAAGTGCATTTGAGTGCGTTTCTGGCCTTCCAGTGAAAAGTCTGTGTTGAGTGAATATTTGCAGTAAGAATGAATGTTTGGACTCGAAAATGCATTTGAGAGCGTTTCTGGCCTTCCAGTGTAAACTCTGTGTTGAGTGAATATCTGCAGTAAGAATCAATTTTTTGGACTCTGAAAATGCATTTGAGAGCGTTTCTGGCCTTTTACTGGAAACTCTGTGTTGAATGAATATCTGCACTAAGAATCACTTTTTGGACTCTGAAAGTGCTTCTGAGAGCGTTTCTGGCCTTTCAGTGAAAAGTCTGTGTTGAGTGAATATTTGCAGTAAGAATGAATGTTTTGTACTGTGAAAATGCCTTCGAGAGCGTTTCTGGCCCTTTACTGGAAACTCTGTGATGAGTGAATATCTGCACTAAGAATCACTTTTTGTACTCAGAGTTCTTCTGAGAGCGTTTCTGGCCTTTCAGTGAAAAGTCTGTGTTGAGTGAATATGTGCAGTAAGAATGAATGTTTTGGACTCTGAAATGCCTTTGAGCGTTTCTGGCCTTCCAGTGTAAACTCTGTGTTGAGTGAATATCTGCACTAAGAATCACTTTTTGGACTCTGAAAGTGCATTTGAGTGCGTTTCTGGCCTTCCAGTGAAAAGTCTGTGTTGAGTGAATATTTGCAGTAAGAATGAATGTTTCGGACTCCGAAAATGCATTTGAGAGCGTTTCTGGCCTTCCAGTGTAAACTCTGTGTTGAGTGAATATCTGCACTAAGAATCACTTTTTGGACTCTGAAAGTGCATTTGAGAGCGTTTCTGTCCTTTACTGGAAACTCTGTGTTGAGTGAATATCTGCACTAAGGATCAATTTTTTGGACTCTGAAAATGCCTTTTTGAGAGCGTTTCTGGCCCTTTACTGAAACTCTGTGATGAGTGAATATCTGCACTAAGAATCACTTTTGGACTCTGAAAGTGCATTCGAGAGCGTTTCTGGCCTTCCAGTGAAAAGTCTGTGTTGAGTGAATATTTGCAGTAAGAATCAATTTTTGGACTCTGAAAATGCATTTGAGAGCGTTTTATGGCCCTTTACTGGAAACTCTGTGTTGAGTGAATATCTGCACTAAGAATCACTTTTTGGACTCTGAAAGTGCTTCTGAGAGCGTTTCTGGCCTTTCAGTGAAAAGTCTGTGTTGAGTGAATATTTGCAGTAAGAATGAATGTTTTGGACTCTGAAAATGCCTTTGAGACGTTTCTGGCCCTTGACTGGAAACTCTGTGTTGAGTGAATATTTGCACTAACAATCACTTTTTTGGACTCAGAAAGTGCATTTGAGAGTGTTTCTGGCCTTCCAGTGAAAAGTCTGTGTTGAGTGAATATTTGCAGTAAGAATGAATATTTTGGACTCTGAAAATGCCTTTGAGAGCGTTTCTGGCCCTTTACTGGAAACTCTGTGATGAGTGAATATCTGCACTAAGAATCACTTTTTGGACTCTGAAAGTGCATTTGAGAGCGTTTCTGGCCTTCCAGTGAAAAGTCTGTGTTGAGTGAATATTTGCAGTAAGAATCAATTTTTGGACTCTGAAAATGCATTTGAGAGCGTTTCTGGCCTTCCAGTGAAAAGTCTGTGTTGAGTGAATATTTGCAGTAAGAATGAATGTTTTGGACTCTGAAAATGCCTTTGAGAGCGTTTCTGGCACTTTACTGGAAACTCTGTGTTGAGTGAATATCTGCACTAAGAATCACTTTTTGTACTCAGAGAGTGCTTCTGAGCGCCTTTCTGGCCTTTTACTGGAAACTATGTGTTGAGTGAATATCTGCACTAACAATCACTTTTGCACTCCGAAAATGCATTTGAGAGCGTTTCTGGCCTTCCAGTGTAAACTCTGTGTTGAGTGAATATCTGCACTAAGAATCACTTTTTGGACTCTGAAAGTGCATTTGAGTGCGTTCTCTGGCCTTCCAGTGAAAAGTCTGTGTTGAGTGAATATTTGCAGTAAGAATGAATGTTTCGGACTCCGACAATGCATTTGAGAGCGTTTCTGGCCTTCCAGTGTAAACTCTGTGTTGAGTGAATATCTGCACTAAGAATCACTTTTGGACTCTGAAAGTGCTTCTGAAAGCGTTTCTGGCCTTCCAGTGAAAAGTCTGTGTTGAGTGAATATTTGCAGTAAGAATCACTTTTTGGACTCTGAAAATGCCTTTGAGAGCGTTTCTGGCCTTCCAGTGAAAAGTCTGTGTTGAGTGAATATTTGCAGTAAGAATGAATGTTTTGGACTCTGAAAATGCCTTTGAGAGCGTTTCTGGCACTTTACTGGAAACTCTGTGTTGAGTGAATATCTGCACTAAGAATCACTTTTTGGACTCAGAGAGTGCTTCTGAGCGCCTTTCTGGCCTTTTACTGGAAACTATGTGTTGAGTGAATATCTGCACTAACAATCACTTTTTGCACTCCGAAAATGCATTTGAGAGCGTTTCTGGCCTTCCAGTGTAAACTCTGTGTTGAGTGAATATCTGCACTAAGAATCACTTTTTTGGACTCTGAAAGTGCTTCTGAGAGCGTTTCTGGCCTTCCAGTGGAAAAGTCTGTGTTGAGTGAACATTTGCAGTAAGAATCACTTTTTGGACTCTAAAAGTGCTTTTGAGAGCATTTCTGGCCTTCCAGTGTAAACTCTGTGTTGAGTGAATATCTGCACTAAGAATCACTTTTTGGACTCTGAAAGTGCATTTGAGAGCGTTTCTGGCCTTCAGTGAAAAGTCTGTGTTGAGTGAATATTTGCAGTAAGAATCACATTTTTTGGACTCTAAAAGTGCCTTTGAGAGCATTTCTGGCCCTCCAGGGAAACTCTGTGTTGAGTGAATATCTGCACGAAGAATCACTGTTTTGGACTTAGAAAGTGCTTCTGAGAGAATTTCTGGCCTTTTACTGGAAAATCTGTGTTGAGTGAATATCTGCACTAACAATCACTTTTGGACTCTAAAAGTGCTTCTGAGAGCATTTCTGGCCTTCCAGTGAAAAGTCTGTGTTGAGTGAATATTTGCAGTAAGAATCAATTTTGGACTCTGAAAATGCATTTGAGAGCGTTTCTGGCCCTTACTGGAAACTCTGTGTTGAGTGAATATCTGCACTAAGAATCACTTTTTGACTCAGAACGTGCATTTGAGAGCGTTTCTGGCCTTTTACTGGAAACTCTCTGTTGAGTGAATATTTGCAGTAAGAGTCAATTTTGGACTCTGAAAATGCATTTGAGAGCGTTTCTGGCCTTTTACTGGAAAATCTGTGTTGAGTGAATATTTGCAGTAAGAATCACTTTTGCACTCCGAAAATGCATTTGAGAGCGTTTCTGGCCTTCCAGTGAAAATTCTCTGTTGAGTGAATATTTGCAGTACGAATCAATTTTTGACTCTGAAAATGCATTTGAGAGCGTTTCTGGTCTTTTACTGGAAACTCTGTGTTGAATGAATATCTGCACTAAGAATCACTTTTTGGACTCTGAAAGTGCTTCTGAGAGCTTTCTGGCCTTCCAGTGAAAATTCTGTGTTGAGTGAATATCTGCACTAAGAATCACTTTTTTTGGACTCTGAAAGTGCTTCTGAGAGCGTTTCTGGCCTTCAGTGAAAAGTCTGTGTTGAGTGAATATTTGCAGTAAGAATCACTTTTTGACTCTAAAAGTGCCTTTGAGAGCATTTCTGGCCTCTCAGGAAACTCTGTGTTGAGTGAATATCTGCACGAAGAATCACTGTTTTGGACTTAGAAAGTGCTTCTGAGAGAATTTCTGGCTTTTTACTGGAAAATCTGTGTTGAGTGAATATCTGCACTAACAATCACTTTTTTGGACTCTAAAAGTGCTTCTGAGAGCATTTCCTGGCCTTCCAGTGAAAAGTCTGTGTTGAGTGAATATTTGCAGTAAGAATCAATTTTTGGACTCTGAAATGCATTTGAGAGCGTTTCTGGCCCTTTACTGGAAACTCTGTGTTGAGTGAATATCTGCACTAAGAATCACTTTTTTGGACTCAGAACGTGCATTTGAGAGCGTTTCTGGCCTTTTACTGGAAACTCTCTGTTGAGTGAATATTTGCAGTAAGAATCAATTTTTTGGACTCTGAAAATGCATTTGAGAGCGTTTCTGGCCTTTTACTGGAAAATCTGTGTTGAGTGAATATTTGCAGTAAGAATCAATTGTTTGGACTCTGAAAATGCATTTGAGAGCGCTTGGCCTTCTAGTGGAAACTCTGTGTTGAGTGAATATTTGCAGTAAGAATCAATTTTGGACTCTGAAAGTGCTTTTGAGAGCGTTTCTGGTCTTCAAATGGACACTCTGTGTTGAGTGAATATCTGCACTAAGAATCACTTTTGGACTCTGAAAGTGCATTTGAGAGCATTTCTGGCCTTCCAGTGGAAAATCTGTGTTGAGTGAATATCTGCACGAAGAATCACTTTTTGTACTCTGAAAGTGCTTCTGAGAGCGTTTCTAACCTTTCAGTGAAAAGTCTGTGTTGAGTGAATATTTGCAGTAAGAATGAATGTTTTGGACTGTGAAAATGCCTTGAGAGCGTTTCTGGCCCTTTACTGGAAACTCTGTGATGAGTGAATATCTGCACTAAGAATCACTTTTTGTACTCAGAGAGTTCTTCTGAGAGCGTTTCTGGCCTTTTACTGGAAACTATGTGTTGAGTGAATATCTGCACTAACAATCACTTTTGGAATACGAAAATGCATTTGAGAGCGTTTCTGGCCTTTCAGTGAAAAGTCTGTGATGAGTGAATATCTGCAGTAGAAATCAATTTTTTTGGACTCTGAAAATGCCTTCAGAGCGTTTTCTGCTCCTTTACTGGAAACTCTGTGATGAGTGAATATCTGCACTAAGAATCACTTTTGGACTCTGAAAGTGCTTCTGAGAGCGTTTCTGGCCTTTCAGTGAAAAGTCTGTGTTGAGTGAATATGTGCAGTAAGAATGAATGTTTTGGACTCTTGAAAATGCCTTTGAGAGCGTTTCTGGCCTTCCAGTAAACTCTGTGTTGAGTGAATATCTGCACTAAGAATCACTTTTTGGACTCTGAAAGTGCATTTGAGTGCGTTTCTGGCCTTCCAGTGAAAAGTCTGTGTTGAGTGAATATTTGCAGTAAGAATGAATGTTTCTGACTCCGAAAATGCATTTGAGAGCGTTTCTGGCCTTCCAGTGTAAACTCTGTGTTGAGTGAATATCTGCAGTAGAATCAATTTTTGGACTCTGAAAATGCATTTGAGAGCGTTTCTGGCCTTTACTGGAAACTCTGTGTTGAATGAATATCTGCACTAAGAATCACTTTTTGGACTCTGAAAGTGCTTCTGAGAGCGTTTCTGGCCTTTCAGTGAAAAGTCTGTGTTGAGTGAATATTTGCAGTAAGAATGAATGTTTTGTACTGTGAAAATGCCTTCGAGAGCGTTTCTGCCTTTACTGGAAACTCTGTGATGAGTGAATATCTGACAAAAACTTTTTTTGTACCAGAG
>JAFDVH010000120.1:0-18000 GCA_019176425.1 Megalops atlanticus | reverse complement strand
ACTTCAACAAAACCTAAACCTAACCCTAAACAAAAACCCTATATTTTCTGGACCCTAACCCTAACCCTAACCCTAACCCTCGTAACCTAAATCTAACCCCAACCTTAAAAATGAAGTGGGCTTACCTAACCTGAAAGAGTAACCCCTAACAATAATAACCTGAAATTCCCAACCCTATCTTGGAATTGGGCATCCCTAACCCAAACAAGGCCCCCAACCTCAATGGTTGAATGGACTAACCCTCATCCTACCCACAAAAAGGAACTATTTTAACTAAACCCAACAGGCCTCTGCATCAAAAAGCTGGGTTAGGCCTTACATAAAATCTAACATACCTAAAAACCTAACCCTAACCCTAACCCTTGTAACCCCAAAATACAACCCTGAATGGGCCCCCCTACCCTACCCCCTAACCCCAACCCCAACCCTATCCTGATCCTGACCTTCACCCAACAGGCCAGTGCACAAAAAAACTTGTAAAAGCTTTTTTTGAATTTAATATACCCAAAAACCTAACCCTAACCCTAACCCTAACCCTAACCCTAAACTGTAACCCTAAGCCCCCAACCCTAAAAATATAATGGTAACCCTAACCCCAACCCTAACCCTAAGTCCCCCAACCCTAAAAAACTGGAACAGTAACCTAACTATAATCCTAAACCCTCCAACCCTAAGCTGTAGCAGTAACCCTAGCCCTAACCCTAAGGGTCAACCCTAACTCTATCTGTAACCCTAATCTTAACCCCAACCCTAAAGGGATACTAAAAAATTACATATCTAAAAAGAATAAACATAATCCAATAAAATTAATACAAGAAAATTACAAAACGAATAAATAAAAATAGAAATTAAAGTAAAAAAATATATAACATCTAAATATACTCCATAACAAACCACTCCGCAGTGGGGAAATTTAAAATTGGAAACAAAAAGGTATTTTAAGATACCAACATTAAAGAAAGAAGCAGAAATTTGAATAGGGGCCTCTGGGTAATCATATATTGGAACTTTGGAGATGAATATCTCGGGACGGATTAAAGATAAAAACATAGTTTTTCTGCATCTGAAAGTACAACTGCTTCTCTTAAAGACCACATAGTTTGTGACGTCGGAAAAAACTAAACCGTGTCCGAAGAGAACAGACTAAATTAGGGCCTTAGGATGCAGGAGGCAATTGAGCTGTGTGGGTCCGACCCAGTAGAAGCCTGATGGCTTCCTGAAGGGTTCCAGTGTCTGGGGAATACTCGGCTGGAACAGTTAGGGAAGCTATCCGCTGGGAAAAAGGGCCAGCACCCAGGGCTGTCTGGGAGGTGACGTAATGCACGGTACCTACCACTCTGGTCAGGCGGACTGGGAAACCTTGCAGTGTTAACAAACAGTCTGCTTGGGGAAAACGCCAGAGCAAGCCCCACGAAGGGAGGCCTTTTTCGCAGGCTCTACTCAGGTGATCGGGCAACCTTGCGGTGTTAACAAAGATCACTTGGGTAGAGCAAAGTAAGTATCCAGCCCCCCTGGGTCCACTTGGACAGCACGCAGGGACGGTGGTCTGGGGCCTACAGACCTTAAATGGTGGCCCAGTCTTCTACCGGTGGCTAGCACCACTCACACACCTGTCCATGATGCACTACACCAGCGCTTTTCCTGGCACCGGAGAAGGGATATGAAAAACAGCATTTAGTTTAAAAACCTAAAAATAAAAAGGAACAACTAAAAACAGCAAAAACAGTCTTTTTGCAGGATAACTAAAGAATACCCAAAGTAAAAACAGTCCTTTTGTAGAAAAACCTAAGAGCAGGATAACTGAAAAATAACCAAAGTTGAGGTTGATTAAACCCTCAAAAACTGAAAACAAGTTGTGCAATGTCTAGCTAAGATACTCACAAAAACCAAGATTGGATGAAATATTAAAAACCTCAGCTCTGGAAAACGGATATCAGTAAAACAGTCTTTTTACAGAAAAACCTAAGAGCAGGATAACAGAAGAATAACTAAAGTAAGTTGAGGTTGAGTAAACCCTCAAAAACTAAAAAAAGATTAATAAAAGAAAATGAATTGGATATGGGACATAAACCGAGGCCTGATCCCCCTTGGCTGGCCGCCTCAGAGGAGGGTGTATAGTGTTGAAAGGCCGAAACACCCGATGATTCTGAGGTACACTACTGATGATGTGTCCTAAAATTCAGTAAAAATTGTACATCAAAAAGAGTAACAAGGCCTACTAAATCTAAGCAAGAAAACTAAACAAAAACTGAAGTACAGAAAGAAAAGGAAAAGACAGTGGAGGCCTGCTAAATCTAAACAGTAAAACTACAACTAAATCTCGCAGGCCTCTTGGACGGGGGTGTTTCGGGCTAGTATTGAAAGGCCGAAGCGCCCTATGATCCTGACATACACTACTGATGATGTGTCCAAAAATGCAGTGAATACTGCACATCTGAAAGAGTAGCAAGGCCTGCATTAGCAATAATGAACCTGAGATTCAGGAGATAACAAAAATAAGATGGTGAATGAGGGAGAGAGGGCATTGGGACAAGTGTACAGCTTAACATGCGTCGGCCCGTGCCTTGCCTTTGAGCCCTCATTTCAACTGCATGGTCTGGAAAGACTAATGTAGGGGGGACCATCGGAAATTTTCCAAAAACCTAACCCTAACCCTAACCCTTACCATTTAGTTTCTGGACATTTAATGGAAACTTTGTGTTGAGTGATTATCTGCCCTGAGAATCACTTTTTTGGACTCTGAAAGTGCATCTGAGAGACTTCCTGGACTTCTACTGAAAACTTTCTGTTGAGTGAATATCTACACTGAGAATCACTTTTTTGGACTCTGAAAGTGCATCTGAGAACGTTTCTGGCATTCTATTGGAAACTCGGTGTTGAGTGAATATCTGAACTGAGAATCACTGTTTTAGTCTCTGAAAATGCATTACATTGCGTTTCTGGCCTTCCAGTGGAACCTCTGTGTCAAGTGATTATCTGCCCTGAGAATCACTTTTTTGGACTCTGAAAGTGCATTTGAGAGAGTTTCTGGACTTCTACTGGAAATTTTGTGTGGAGTGAATATCTGCACTACGAATCACTTATTTGAACCCTAAAAGTGCATTGGAGAGCGTTTCTGGCCTTCCAGTGGAACCTCTGTGTCAAGTGATTATCTGCCCTGAGAATCACTTTTTTGGACTCTGAAAGTGCATTTGAGAGAGTTTCTGGACTTCTACTGGAAATTTTGTGTGGAGTGAATATCTGCACTGAGAATCACTTTTTGAACCCTAAAAGTGCATTGGAGAGCGTTTCTGGCCTTCCAGTGGAAACTCTGTGTTGAGTGAATATCTGCACTAAAGATCACTTTTTTGGACTCTGAAAGTGCATTTGAGAGCGTTTCTAGCCTTCTCGTGGAAACTCTGTGTTGAGTGAATATCTTCCCTGAGAATCACCGTTTTGGACTCAGAAAATGCATTTGAGAGAGTTTCTGGCCTTCTTCTGGAAACTTTGTGTTGTGTGAATATTTGCACAAAGAATCACTTTTTTGCACTCTGAAAGTGCATTTGAGAGCGTTTCTGGCCTTCTCGTGGAAACTCTGTGTTGAGTGAATATCTTCCCTGAGAATCACTGTTTTGGATTCTCAAAATGCATCTGAGAGCGTTTCTGAGTTTCTAATGGAAACATTGTGTTGAGTGAATATCTGCACAAAGAATCACTTTTTTGGCTTATGAAAGTGCTTCTGAGAGCGTTTTTGGACTTCTGTTGAAAACTCTGTGTTGAGTGAATTTCTGCACTAAGAATCACTTTTTTGGACTCTGAAAGTGCATCTGAGAACGTTTCTGGCATTCTATTGGAAACTCGGTGTTGAGTGAATATCTGAACTGAGAATCACTTTTTTGAACTCTGAAAATGCATAACAGAGCGTTTCTGGCCTTTTAGTGGAAACTTTGTGTTGACTGAATATCTGCCCTGAGAATCACTTTTTTGGACTCTGAAAATGCATTAGAGAGTGTTTCTGGCCTTCTTCTGGAAACTTTGTGTTGAGTGAATATCTGCCCTGAGAATCACTTTTCTGGACTCTGAAAGTGCATCTTAGAGAGTTTCTGGACTTCTATTGAAAACTCTGTGTTGAGTGAATATCTGCACTAAGAATCACTTTTTGGACTCTGAAGGTGCATCTGAGAGTGTTTCTGGCCTTCTAGTGGAAACTGTGTTGACTGAATATCTGCCCTGAAAATCACTTTTTTGGACTCTGAAAGTGCATTTGAGAGCGTTTCTGGCCTTATTGTGGAAACTCTGTGTTGACAGAATATCTGCCCTGTGAATCACTGTTTTGGACGCTGAAAATGCATCTGAGAGTGCTTCTGGCCTTCTATTGAAAACTCTGTGTTGAGTGAATATCTGCACTAAGAATCACTTTTTTGCACTCTGAATGTGCATTTGAGAGCGTTTCTGGTCTTCTAGTGGAAACTCTGTGTTGACTGAATATCTGCACTAAGAATCGTTATTTTGTACTCTGAAGGTGCATATGAAAGTGTTTCTGGCCTTCTAGTGGAAACTCTGTGTTGAGTGTATATCTGCATTAAAAATCACTTTTTTGGAATCTGAAAGAGCATTTGAGAGTGTTTCTGGCCTTCTAGTGGAAACTCTGTGTTGACTGAATATCTGCCCTGAAAATCACTTTTTTGGACTTTGAAAGTGCATTTGAGAGCGTTTCTGGCCTTTCAGTGGAAACTCTGTGTTGACTGAATATCTGCCCTGAGAATCAGTTTTTGGACTCTGAAAATGCATCTGAGAGAGTTTCTGGACTTCTATTGAAAACTCTGTGTTGAGTGAATATCTGCACTAAGAATCGTTACCTTGTACTCTGAAGGTGCATATGAGAGTGTTTCCGGCTTTCTAGTGGAAACTCTGTGTTGAGTGTATATCTGCATTAAAAATCCCTTTTTTGGACTCTGAAAGAGCATTTGAGAGCGTTTCTGGCCTTCTAGTGGAAACTCTGTGTTGACTGAATATCTGCCCTGAGAATCACTGTTTTGAACTCTGAAAATGCATCTGAGAGCGTTTCTGGCCTTCTACTGAAACTTTGTGTTGACTGAATATCCGCCCTGAAAATCACTTTTTGGACTCTGAAAGTGCATTTGAGAGAATTTCTGGCCTTCCAGTGGAAACTCTGTGTTGACTGAATATCTGCCCTGAGAATCACTGTTTTGAACTCTGAAAATACATCTGAGAGCGTTTCTGGCCTTCTACTTGAAACTTTGTGTTGACTGAATATCTGCCCTGAGAATTACTTTTTTGGACTCCAAAAGTGCATTTCAGAGCGTTTCTGGCCTTCCAGTGGAAACTCTGTGTTGAGTGAATATTTGCCCTGAGAATTACTTTTTTGGACTCTGAAAATGCATTCGAGAGCGTTTCTGGCCTTCCAGTGGAAACTCTGTGTTGACTCAATATCTGCACTAAAAACCACTTTTTTGGACTCTGAAAGAGCATTTGAGAGCGTTTCTGGCCTTCCAGTGAAAAATCTGTTTGGAGTGAATATCTGCTCTAAGAATCACTTTTTTGGACTCTGACAGTGCATTTGAGAGCGTTTCTGGTCTTTTAGTAGAAACTCTGTGTTGAGTGAGTATCTGCACAAAGAATCACTTTTTTGGACTCTGAAAGAGCATTTGAGAGCGTTTCTGGCCTTCTTGTGGAAACATTGTGTTGACTGAATATCTGCACTAAGAATCACTTTTTTGGATTCTGAACGTGCATTTGAGAGCGTTTCTGGCCTTCTCGTGGAAACTCTGTGTTGAGTGAATATCTTCCCTGAGAATCACTGTTTTGGATTCTCAAAATGCATCTGAGAGCGTTTCTGAGTTTCTAATGGAAACATTGTGTTGAGTGAATATCTGCACAAAGAATCACTTTTTTGGCTTATGAAAGTGCATTTGAGAGCGTTTTTGGACTTCTGTTGAAAACTCTGTGTTGAGTGAATATCTGCACAAAAAATCACTTTTTGGACTCTGAAAGTGCATTTGAGAGAGTTTCTGGACTTTTAGTGAAAACTCTGTGTTGAGTGAATATCTGCACTAAGAATCACTTTTTTGTACTCTGAAAGTGCATTTGAGAGTGTTTCTGGCCTTCTAGTGGAAACTCTGTGTTGACTGAATATCTGCCCTGAAAATCACTTTTTGGAATCTGAAAATGCATTTGAGAGCGTTTCTGGCCTTCTTGTGGAAACTCTGTGTTGACAGAATATCTGCCCTGTGAATCACTGTTTTGGACTCTGAAAGTGCATCTGAGAGACTTCCTGGCCTTCTGGTGGAAACTCTGTGTTGAGTGAATATCTGCACTAAGAATCACTTTTTGGACTCTGAAAGTGCATCTGAGAACGTTTCTGGCATTCTATTGGAAACTCTGTGTTGAGTGAATATCTGAACTGAGAATCACTTTTTGAACTCTGAAAATGCATCTGAGAGCGTTTCTGGCCTTTTAGTGGAAACTTTGTGTTGACTGAATATCTGCCCTGAGAATCACTTTTTGGACTCTGAAAATGCATTAGAGAGTGTTTATGGCCTTCTTCTGGAAACTCTGTGTTGAGTGAATATCTGCACAAAGAATCACTTTTTTGGACTCTGAAAGTGCATCTGAGAGAGTTTCTGGCCTTCTATTGAAAACTCTGTGTTGAGTGAATATCTGCACTAAGAATCACTTTTTGTACTCTGAAAGTGCATTTGAGAGTGTTTCTGGCCTTCTAGTGGAAACTCTGTGTTGACTGAATATCTGCCCTGAAAATCACTTTTTTGGACTCTGAAAGTGCATTTGAGAGCGTTTCTGGCCTTCTTGTGGAAACTCTGTGTTGAGTGAATATCTTCCCTGAGAATCACCGTTTTGGACTCTGAAAATGCATTTGAGAGAGTTTCTGGCATTCTCGTGGAAACTCTGTGTTGAGTGATTATCTGCCCTGACAATCACTGTTTTGGACTCTGAAAATGCATCTGAGAGTTTCTGGCCATCTACTGGAAACTTTGTGTTGAGTGAATATCTGCACTGAGAATCACTTTTTCTGGACACTGAAGGTGCATCTGAGAGTGTTTCTGGCCTTCTATTGAAAACTCTGTGTTGAGTGAATATCTGCACTAAGAATCACTTTTTGGACTCTGAAAGTGCATTTGAGAGCGTTTCTGGCCTTCTAGTGGAAACTCTGTGTTGAGTGAATATCTGCACTAAGAACCACTGTTTTGGTCTCTGAAAATGCATTCGAGAGCGTTTCTGGCCTTCCAGT
The DNA here is from genome assembly GCA_019176425.1 of Megalops atlanticus. Classification (NCBI taxonomy): domain Eukaryota; kingdom Metazoa; phylum Chordata; class Actinopteri; order Elopiformes; family Megalopidae; genus Megalops; species Megalops atlanticus. The sequence continues at coordinate 10,751 of JAFDVH010000120.1, read as the reverse complement.
GGAAACTCTGTGTTGAGTGAATATCTGCACTAAAAACCATTGTTTTGGACTCTGAAAGAGCATTTGAGAGCGTTTCTGTCCTTTTAGTGGAAACTCTGTGTTGACAGAATATCTGCCCTGAGAATCACTGTTTTGTACTCTGAAAATGCATCTGAGAGTGTTTCTGGACTTCTAGTGGAAACAGAGTGTTGAGTGAATATCTGCCCTGAAAATCACTTTTTTTGGATCTTGAAAATGCATTACAGAGTGTTTCTGGACTTCTATTGGAAACTCTGTGTTGAGTGAATATCTGCACTAAGAATCACTTTTTTGAACTCTGAAAATGCATCTGAGAGCGTTTCTGGCCTTCTACTTGAAACTTTGTGTTGACTGAATATCTGCCCTGAGAATTTCTTTTTTGGACTCTGAAAGTGTATTTGAGTGCATTTCTGGCCTTCCAGTGGAAACTCTGTGTTGACTGAATATTTGCCCTAAGAATTACTGTTTTGGACTCTGAAAATGCATTTGAGAGTGTTTCTGGCCTTCCAGTGGAAACTCTGTGTTGAGTGAATATCTGCCCTGAGAATCACTTTTTGGACTTTATAATGCATCTGAGAGAGTTTCTGGCCTTCTAGTGGAAACTCTGTGTTGAGTGAGTATCTGCACAAAGAATCACTTTTTTGGACTCTGAAATTGCATCTGAGAGCGTTTCTGGCCTTCCAGTGGAAACTCTGTGTTAACTGAATATCTGCCCTGAGAATCACTTTTTTGGACTCTGAAAGTGCATTTGAGAGCGTTTCTGGTCTTCTAGTGGAAACTCTGTGTTGAGTGAATATCTGCGCTATAAACCACTTTTTTGGGCTCTGAAAGTGCTTCTGAGAGAGTTTCTGGACTTCTACTGGAAACTCTGTGTGGAGTGAATATCTGCACTAAGAATCACTTTTTTGGACTGTGAAAGTGCATTGGAGAGCGTTTCTGGCCATTCAGTGGAAACTCTGTGTTGACTGAATATCTGCCCTGAGAATCAGTGTTTTGAACTCTGAAAATGAATCTGAGAGGGTTTCTGGACTTCTATTGAAAACTCTGTGTTGAGTGAATATCTGCACTAAGAATCACTATCTTGTACTCTGAAGGTGCATATGAGAGTGTTTCTGGCTTTCTAGTGGAAACTCTGTGTTGAGTGTATATTTGCATTAAAAATCCCTTTTTTGGACTCTGAAGGAGCATTCGAGAGCGTTTCTGGCCTTCCAGTGGAAACTCTGTGTTGAGTCAATATCTGCACTAAAAACCACTTTTTTGGACTCTGAAAGAGCATTTGAGAGCGTTTCTGTCCTTTTAATGGAAACTCTGTGTTGACTGAATATCTGCCCTGAGAATCACTGTTTTGGTCTCTGAAAATGCATTACAGATCGTTTCTGGCCTTGCAGTGGAAACTTTGTGTTGAGCGAATATCTGCACTAAGAATGACTTTTTTGGAGTCAGAAAGTTCAATTGAGAGCGTTTATGACTTTCCAGTGGAAACTCTGTGTTGAGTGAATATCTTCCCTGAGAATCACCGTTTTGGACTCAGAAAATGCATTTGAGAGAGTTTCTGGCATTCTCGTGGAAACTCTGTGTTGAGTGATTATCTGCCCTGACAATCACTGTTTTGGACTCTGAAAATGCATCTGAGAGCGTTTCTGGCCATCTACTGGACACTTTGTGTTGAGTGAATATCTGCACTAAAAATCACTTTTTTGGACTCTGAAAGAGCATTTGAGAGCGTTTCTGGTCTTTTAGGAGAAACTCTGTGTTGAGTGAATATCTGCACTAAGAATCACTTTTTGGACTCTGAAATTGCATCTGAGAGCGTTTCTGGCCTTCCAGTGGAAACAGAGTGTTGACTGAATATCTGCACTGAGAATCACTGTTTTGGTCTCTGAAAATGCATTTGAGAGCGTTTCTGGCCTTCCAGTGGAAACTCTGTGTTGGGTCAATATCTGCACTAAAAATCATTGTTTTGGACTCTGAAAGAGCATTTGAGAGCGTTTCTGTCCTTTTAATGGAAACTCTGTGTTGACAGAATATCTGCCCTGAGAATCACTGTTTTGGACTCTGAAAATGCATCTGAGAGTGTTTCTGGACTTCTAGTGGAAACAGAGTGTTGACTGAATATCTGCCCTGAAAATCACTTTTTTTGGACTCTGAAACTGCATTACAGAGTGTTTCTGGACTTCTATTGAAAATCTGTGTTGAGTGAATATCTGCACTAAGAATCACTTTTTGGACTCTGAAAATGCATTTGAGAGCGTTTCTGGCCTTCTACTTGAAACTCTGTGTTGACTGAATATCTGCCCTGAGAATTTCTTTTGGACTCCAAAATGCATTTGAGAGTGTTTCTGGCCTTCCAGTGGAAACTCTGTGTTGAGTGAATAACTGCGCAAAGAATCTCTTTTTTGGACTCTGAAATTGCATCTGAGAGCGTTTCTGGCCTTCCAGTGGAAACTCTGTGTTAACTGAATATCTGCCCTGAGAATCACTTTTTTGGACTCTGAAAGTGCATTTGAGAGCGTTTCTGGTCTGCTAGTGGAAACTCTGTGTTGAGTGAATATCTGCGCTATAAATCACTTTTTTGGGCTCTGAAAGAGCTTTTGAGAGCGTTTCTGGCCTTCCAGTGGAAACTCTGTGATGAGTGAATATCTGCACTAAGAATCACTTTTTTGGACTCTGAAAGTGTATTTGAGAGCGTTTCTGGTCTTTTAGTGGAAACTCTGTGTTGAACTGAATATCTGCCATGAAAATCACTTTTTGGACTCTGAAAGTGCATTTGAGAGCGTTTCTGGCCTTCTTGTGGAAACTCTGTGTTGACAGAATATCTGCCCTAAGAATTATTGTTTTGGACTCTGAAAATGCATTTGAGAGCGTTTCTGGCCTTCCAGTGGAAACTCTGTGTTGACTGGATATCTGCACTAAGAATCACTGTTTTGGTCTCTGAAAATGCATTTGAGAGCGTTTCTGGCCTTCCAGTGGAAACTCTGTGTTGAGTGATTTTTGTCCTGAGAATCACTTTTTGGGCTCTGAAAGTGCTTCTGAGAGAGTTTCTGGACTTCTACTGGAAACTCTGTGTGGAGTGAATATCTGCACTAAGAATCACTTTTTGGACTGTGAAAGTGCATTTGAGAGCGTTTCTGGCCATTCAGTGGAAACTCTGTGTTGACTGAATATCTGCCCTGAGAATCAGTGTTTTGAACTCTGAAAATGAATCTGAGAGAGTTTCTGGACTTCTATTGAAAACTCTGTGTTGAGTGAATATTTGCACGAAGAATCACTTTGTTGCACTCTGAACGTGCATTTGAGAGCGTTTCTGGACTTTAGTGGAAACTCTGTGTTGAGTGAATATCTGCACTTAGAATGACTTTTTGCACTCTGAATGTGCATTTGAGAGCGTTTCTGGCCTTTTAGTGGAAACTCTGTGTATAGTGAATATCTGAACTAAAAACCACTTTTTGTACTCTGAAAGAGCATTTGAGAGCGTTTCTGGCTTTCCAGTGGAAACTCTGTGTTAACTGAATATCTGCCCTGAGAATCACTTTTTTGGACTCTGAAAGTGCATTTGAGAGCGTTTCTGGCCTTCTCGAGGTAACTCTGTGTTGAGTGAATATCTGCACTATAAACCACTTTATTGGACTCTGAAATAGCTTTTGAGAGCGTTTCTGGCCTTCCAGTGGAAACTCTGTGTTGACTGAATATTTGCCCTAAGAATTACTGTTTTGGACTCTGAAAATGCATTTGAGAGTGTTTCTGGCCTTCCAGTGGAAACTCTGTGTTGAGTGAATAACTGCGCAAAGAATCACTTTTTTGGACTTTATAAGTGCATCTGAGAGAGTTTCTGGCCTTCTAGTGGAAACTCTGTGTTGAGTGAGTATCTGCACAAAGAATCACTTTTTTGGACTCTGAAATTGCATCTGAGAGCGTTTCTGGCCGTCCAGTGGAAACTCTGTGTTAACTGAATATCTGCCCTGAGAATCACTTTTTTGTACTCTGAAAGCGCATTTGACTATGTTTCTGGCCATCGAGTGTAAACTTTGTGTTGAGTGAATAACTGCGCTGAGAATCACGTTTTTGGACTCTGAAAGTGCATTTGAGAGCGTTTCTGGCCTTCCAGTGGAAACTCTGTGTTGAGTGAATATCTGCACTAAGAATCACTTTTTGGACTCAAAGTTCATTTGAGAGCGTTACTGGCCTTCCAGTGTAAACTCTGTGTTGAGTGAATATCTGCACAAGAATCACTTTTTGGACTCTGAAAATGCATTTAAGAGCGTTTCTGGCCTCCCAGTGGAAACTCTGTGTTGAGTGAATATCTGCACTAAGAATCACTTTTTGGACTCTGAAAGTGCATTTGAGAGCGTTTCTGGCCTTCCAGTGGAAACTCTGTGTTGAGTGAAAATCTGCAGTAAGAATCACTTTTGGACTCCGAAGTTCATTTGAGAGCGTTTCTGGCCATCTAGTGGAAACTCTGTGATGAGTAAATATCTCTCACTAAGAATCACTTTTTGGACTCTAAAGTGCATTTGAGAGCGTTTTTGGCCTTCCAGTGGAAAATCTGTGTTGAGTGAATATCTGCAGTAAGAATCACTTTTTTGCACTCTGAAAGTGCTTTTGACAGCGTTTCTGGCCATCTTGTGTAAACTCTGTGTTGAGTGAATAACTGCGCTGAGAATCACGTTTTTGTACTCTGAAAGTGCATCTGAGAGCGTTTCTGGCCTATCAGTGGAAACTCTGTGTTGAGTGAATATCTGCACTAAGAATCACTGTTTTGGACTCAGAAGTGCTTCTGAGAGAGTTTCTGGCCTTCTCCTAAAAACTCTGTGTTGAGTGAATATCTGCACTAAGAATCACTTTTTTGGACTCAGAAAGTGCATTTGAGAGCGTTTCTGGCCATCTAGTGGAAACTCTGTGTTGAGTGAATATCTGCACTAAGAATCACTTTTTGGATTCCAAAGTTCATTTGAGAGCGTTACTGGCCTTCCAGTGGAAACTCTGTGTTGAGTGAATATCTGCACTAACAATCACTTTTTTTGGGTCTGAAAATGCATTTCAGAGCGTTTCTGGCCTTTTAGTGGAAACTCTCTGTTGAGTGAATATCAGCACTAAGAATCACTTATTTGGACTCCGAAAGTGCATTTGAGAGCGTTTCTGGCCATCTAGTGGAAACTCTGTTTTGAGTAAATATCTCTCACTAAGAATCACTTTTTGGACTCTAAAGTGCATTTGAGAGCGTTTCTGGCCTTCCAGTGGAAACTCTGTGTTGAGTGAATATCTGCACTAAGAATCACTGTTTTGGACTCAGAAAGTGCTTCTGAGAGAGTTTCTGGCCTTCTCCAGGAAACTCTGTGTTGAGTGAATATCTGCACTAAGAATCACTTTTTTACTCCAAAGTTCATTTGAGAGGGTTACTGGTCTTCCAGTGTAAACTCTGTGTTGAGAGAATATCTGCAGTAAGAATCACTTTTTGTACTCTGAAAGTGCATTTGACTATGTTTCTGGCCATCAGTGTAAACTTTGTGTTGAGTGAATAACTGCGCGGAGAATCACGTTTTGGACTCTGAAAGTGCATTTGAGAGCGTTTCTGGCCTTCCAGTGGAAACTCTGTGTTGAGTGAATATCTGCACTAAGAATCACTTTTTGGACTCCAAAGTTCATTTGAGAGCGTTACTGGCCTTCCAGTGGAAACTCTGTGTTGAGTGAATATCTGCAGTAAGAATCGCTTTTTGGACTCCGAAAGTGCATTTGAGAGCGTTTCTGGCCTTCCAGTGGAAAATCTGTGTTGAGTGAATATCTGCAGAAAGAATCACTTTTTCTCAGACAGTTTATTTGAGAGCGTTTCTGACCTTCCAGTGGAAAATCTGTGTTGAGTAAATATCTGCACTAAGAATCACTTTTTGGACTCGAAAATGCATTTGAGAGCGTTTCTGGCCTGCCAGTGGAAACTCTGTGTTGAGTGAATATCTGCACTAAGAATCACTTTTTTGGACTCTGAAAGTGCATTTGAGAGCGTTTCTGGCCTTCCAGTGGAAAATCTGTGTTGAGTGAATATCTGCAGTAAGAATCACTTTTTTGCACTCTGAAAGTGCTTTTGACAGCGTTTCTGGCCATCTTGTGTAAACTCTGTGTTGGATGAATAACTGCGCTGAGAATCACGTTTTTGTACTCTGAAAGTGCATCTGAGAGCGTTTCTGGCCTATCAGTGGAAACTCTGTGTTGAGTGAATATCTGCACTAACAATCACTTTTTTTGGGTCTGAAAATGCATTTCAGAGCGTTTCTGGCCTTTTTAGTGGAAACTCTCTGTTGAGTGAATATCAGCACTAAGAATCACTTATTTGGACTCCGAAAGTACATTTGAGAGCGTTTCTGGCCATCTAGTGGAAACTCTGTTTTGAGTAAATATCTCTCACTAAGAATCACTTTTTTGGACTCCTAAAGTGCATTTGAGAGCGTTTCTGGACTTCCAGTGGAAACTCTGTGTTGAGTGAATATCTGCACTAAGAATCACTGTTTTGGACTCAGAAAGTGAGAGAGTTTCTGAGGAAACTCTGTGTTGAGTGAATATCTGCACTAAGAATCACTTTTTTACTCTTCATTTGAGAGGGTTACTGGTCTTCCAGTGTAAACTCTGTGTTGAGAGAATATCTGCAGTAAGAATCACTTTTTGTACTCTGAAAGTGCATTTGACTATGTTTCTGGCCATTGTAAACTTTGTGTTGAGTGAATAACTGCGCGGAGAATCACGTTTTTGGACTCTGAAAGTGCATTTGAGAGCGTTTCTGGCCTTCCAGTGGAAACTCTGTGTTGAGTGAATATCTGCACTAAGAATCACTTTTTTGGACTCCGAAAGTTCATTTGAGAGCGTTACTGGCCTTCCAGTGGAAACTCTGTGTTGAGTGAATATCTGCAGTAAGAATCACTTTTGGACTCCGATGCATTTGAGAGCTTTCTGGCCTTCCAGTGGAAAATCTGTGTGTGAATATCTGCAGAAGGAATCACTTTTTCTCAGACAGTTTATTTGAGAGCGTTTCTGACCTTCCAGTGGAAAATCTGTGTTGGTAAATATCTGAAAGAATCACTTTTTGGACTCTGAAAATGCATTTAAGAGCGTTTCTGGCCTCTGAAACTCTGTGTTGAGTGAATATCTGCACTAAGAATCACTGTTTTGGACTCAGAAGTGCTTCTGAGAGAGTTTCTGGCCTTCTCCTAAAACTCTGTGTTGAGTGAATATCTGCACTAACAATCACTTTTTTGGGTCTGAAAATGCATTTCAGAGCGTTTCTTGTCTTTAGTGGAAACTCTCTGTTGAGTAAATATATGCACTAAGAATCACTTTTTTGGTCTCAGAAAGTGCATTTGAGAGCGTTTCTGGCCATCTAGTGGAAACTCTGTGTTGAGTGAATATCTGCACTAAGAATCACTTTTTTGGATTCCGAAAGTTCATTTGAGAGCGTTACTGGCCTTCCAGTGGAAACTCTGTGTTGAGTGAATATCTGCACTAACAATCACTTTTTGGGTCTGAAAATGCATTTGAGAGCGTTTCTGGCCTTTTAGTGGAAACTCTCTGTTGAGTGAATATCAGCACTAAGAATCACTTATTTGGACTCCGAAAGTGCATTTGAGAGCGTTTCTGGCCATCTAGTGGAAACTCTGTTTTGAGTAAATATCTCTCACTAAGAATCACTTTTTTGGACTCCTAAAGTGCATTTGAGAGCGTTTCTGGCCTTCCAGTGGAAACTCTGTGTTGAGTGAATATCTGCACTAAGAATCACTGTTTTGGACTCTGAAAGTGCTTCTGAGAGAGTTTCTGGCCTTCTCAGGAAACTCTGTGTTGAGTGAATATCTGCACTAAGAATCACTTTTTTACTCCAAAGTTCATTTGAGAGGGTTACTGGTCTTCCAGTGTAAACTCTGTGTTGAGAGAATATCTGCAGTAAGAATCACTTTTTGTACTCTGAAAGTGCATTTGACTATGTTTCTGGCCATCGAGTGTAAACTTTGTGTTGAGTGAATAACTGCGGGAGAATCACGTTTTGGACTCTGAAAGTGCATTTGAGAGCGTTTCTGGCCTTCCAGTGGAAACTCTGTGTTGAGTGAATATCTGCACTAAGAATCACTTTTTTGGACTCCGAAAGTTCATTTGAGAGCGTTACTGGCCTTCCAGTGGAAACTCTGTGTTGAGTGAATATCTGCAGTAAGAATCACTTTTTTGGACTCCGAAAGTGCATTTGAGAGCGTTTCTGGCCTTCCAGTGGAAAATCTGTGTTGAGTGAATATCTGCAGAAGGAATCACTTTTTTTCTCAGACAGTTTATTTGAGAGCGTTTCTGACCTTCCAGTGGAAAATCTGTGTTGAGTAAATATCTGCACTAAGAATCACTTTTTTGGACTCTGAAAGTGCATTTGAGAGCGTTTCTGGCCTCCCAGTGGAAACTCTGTGTTGAGTGAATATCTGCACTAAGAATCACTGTTTTGGACTCAGAAGTGCTTCTGAGAGAGTTTCTGGCCTTCTCCTAAAAACTCTGTGTTGAGTGAATATCTGCACTAACAATCACTTTTTTGGGGTCTGAAAATGCATTTCAGAGCGTTTCTGGCCTTTTAGTGGAAACTCTCTGTTGAGTAAATATATGCACTAAGAATCATTGTTTTGGACTCTGAAAGTGCCTCAGAGAGAGTTTCTGGCCTTCTCCCGGAAACTCTGTGTTGAGTGAATATCTGCACTTAATATCACTTTTTTGGACTCTGAAAGTGCATTTGAGAGCGTTTCTGGCGTTCCAGTGAAAACTCTGTGTTGAGTGAATATCTGCACAAAGAATCACTTTTTTGGACTCTGAAAATGCATTTGAGAGTGTTTCTGGTCTTCCAGTGGAAACTTTGTGTTGAGTGAATTTCTGCACTAAGAATCACTGTTTTGGACTCAGAAGTGCTTCTGAGAGAGTTTCTGGCCTTCTCCTGGAAACTCTGTGTTGAGTGAATATCTGCACTAACAATCACTTTTTTGGACTCTGAAAGTGCATTTGAGAGCGTATATGGTCTTCCAGTGAAAACTCTGTGTTGAGTGAATATCTGCACGAAGAATCACTTTTTTGGACTCAGAAGGTGCATTTGAGAACGTTTCTGGCCTTCCAGTGGAAACTCTGTGTTGAGTGAATATCTGCACTAAGAATCACTTTTTTGCACTCCGAAAGTTCATTTGAGAACGTTACTGGCCTTCCTGTGGAAACTCTGTGTTGAGTGAATATCTGCACGAAGAATTAATTTTTTGGACTCTGAAAATGCATTTGAGAGCGTTTCTGGCCTTCCAGTGGAAACTCTGTGTTGAGTGAATATCTGCACTAAGAATCACTGTTTTGGACTCAGAGAGTGCTTTTGAGAGAGTTTCTGGCCTTCTCCTGGAAACTCTGTGTTGAGTGAATATCTGCACTAACAATCACTTTTTTGGACTCTGAAAGTGCATTTGAGAGCGTTTATGGTCTTCCAGTGAAAACTCTGTGTTGAGTGAATATCTGCACGAAGAATCACTTTTTTGGGCTCCGAAAGTGCATTTGAGAGCGTTTCTGGCCTTCTCCTGGAAACTCTGTGTTGAGTGAATATTTGCACTAAGAATCACTTTTTTGGACTCTGAAAGTGCATTTGAGAGCGTTCATGGTCTTCCAGTGAAAACTCTGTGTTGAGTGAATATCTGCACGAAGAATCACTTTTTTGGACTCCGAAAGTGCATTTGAGAGCGTCTCTGGCCTTTTTGTGGAAACTCTGTGTTGAGTGAATATCTGCACTAAGAATCACTTTTTTGGCCTCCAAAAGTGCATTTGAGAGCGTTTCTGGCCTTCCAGTGGAAACTCTGTGTTGAGTCAATATCTGCACTAAGAATCACTTTTTTGTACTCCGAAAGTTCATTTGAGAGGGTTACTGGCCTACCAGTGGAAACTCTGTGTTGAGTGAATATCTGCAGTAAGAATCACTGTTTTAGACTCTGAAAGTGCTTCTGAGAGAGTTTCTGGCCTTCTCCTGGAAACTCTGTGTTGAGTGAATATCTGCACTTAGTATCACTTTTTTGGACTCTGAAAGTGCATTTGAGAGCGTTTCTGGCCTTTTTGTGAAAACTCCGTGTTGAGTGAATATCTGCACAAAGAATCACTTTTTTGGACTCTGAAAATGCATTTGAGAGCGTTTCTGGTCATCCAATGGAAACTCTGTGTTGAGTGAATATCTGCACTAAGAATCACTGTTTTGGACTCAGAAGTGCTTCTGAGAGAGTTTCTGGCCTTCTCCTAAAAACTCTGTGTTGAGTGAATATCTGCACTAAGAATCACTTTTTTGGACTCTGAAAGTGCATTTGAGAGCGTTTCTGGCTTTCCAGTGGAAAGTCTGTGTTGAGTGAATATCTGCAGTAAGAATCACTTTTTTGGACTCTGATAGTGCATTTGAGAGCGTTTCTGACCTTCCAGTGGAAAATCTGTGTTGAGTAAATATCTCTCACTAAGAATCCTTTTTTTGGACTCCTAAACTGCATTTGGGAGCGTTTCTGGCCTTCCAGTGGAAAATCTGTGTTGAGTGAATATCTGCAAGAAGAATCACTTTTTAGGACTCTGAAAATGCATTTGAGAGCGTTTCTGGCCTTCCAGTGGAAACTCTGTGTTGAGTGAATATCTGCACTAAGAATCATTGTTTTGGACTCTGAAAGTGCTTCAGAGAGAGTTTCTGGCCTTCTCTGGAAATTCTGTGTTGAGTGAATATCTGCACTTAA
>JAFDVH010000119.1:0-18139 GCA_019176425.1 Megalops atlanticus | reverse complement strand
GGGAAGGGAACATGATCACATAATTAAGAAAGCACAACAGCGTATGTATGTCGGGAGTGGACAAAATGCCCAGCCCCGCCCCAACCAGTTCGTTCCCTCCTAGGGATCCGCCCGCCACAAGGACACCAGGACAAGGTGAGTAGGATAAGCACGCTCTTTATTTTACAAATAAAAAAGAAAAAATAATTACACACAAAATTCATAAAAACGTAGAGACGCTCTCATGTTTTCCCACCTGCAGCTGTTCTCCTTCCCCCACCCTGCTATCCAAGCCTGTCCTCCCCTTCCCAGACCCCAATGAGCAGGAACGCAACCCCCACACACTAAAACCCACACACCACACAATATCCTCCCACACACGTGCCCCACTGCAGTACAGTCTGTGATCTGGCGCCTCCCGCCACCCAGGCACGGGGGAGAAGGAGCCGCTCTTCTGCATGCCAGGGGGAAGTCCTACCACCGCGGGGGAGGCTCCACACACACGCACGCACACCATGCAGACACACACAAAACACAAAGGAAATATAAGGGTGGACGTAACTCGGCCCACGCCACTGTGTCGGGCCTCGCCGACGTCCCAAAATAAAAAAATAACGAAACGCAAAAAGACAAGCCCTCCTCGTCACTCCGGTGGACGGGCTGGCGGCTCCGGCAGCGACCCACGTCATCTTCTCGCTAGCCGCTTGTGCCGGCTCCGCGGGGTCTCTCTGAGGGAAACAGTTCAGCAGCTGGTCCGCCCTCTTCCCTCTCCACCTTGTGCTGGGAACTCACGCACACAGTTGCCGGTTCACAGTGTTGCTTCCCCCTCAACCGGGGATCCACCTCCCGGGCATGCACCTTCACGGGGTGGGGGCTCTCCTCGGTCCCAGCTGCGTCCTGAAACTGCCAATTGTTTCTTTTCTCCCTCAGGGACTTGAGGTGCTTGCCATGAACGAAAACTCATGAAATTTGGCACACACATCAAAAGTTGCGGTCATCGGGGATTATCAAAAGCTTGGACCTGGGTGTGGCACGGGGGCTCCATAGCGCCCCCTTTGTCAAATGTGTTCACTGTGGGCGTCCACTTTTACGCACATGCACCAAACTTGGTAGACATATTGGTCTACCTAAGATGAACAAATTTCGCAATCACACCCCATAACTCTGCCCAACAGGAAGTTGGTCACTTTGGATTTTGTGCGTTTTCACAGGCGCCGAACTTTCGAATACTCCTCCTAGAGGATTCATCCGATTCATACCAAATTTAGTCAGTATGATGCCAAGACATTCCTGATGCTAAATTGCGAAGGGATTTTTGATATCTTGCATGGTGTTGAAATGGCGAAACAATGAATTTATATGTCTCTCCACACAAAAAGGGAATTTGTCATAAGTTCTCCATACATTGCTTGATACGGCTCAAACTTCACAGGTTTTTGGTTATGATGGTTATGATGATATCCACATGCCCAGAGTCACACCCTGGTATAGCGCCACCATCTGGCAACAGAAAGAGTGGCTTTTTCAGCCATCTCAGCTCTACTGCTCCTAGACGGTTCATCGGATTCAATTCAGATTTGGTGTACATGTGGTCACAGATGTCTTGATTTTATTCTGCAAAGGTATTTTTTGATACGTTGAACAGCGTAGCCATGGGTAAAGGTTGAATTTGGGCACCTCTGAGCAGTTTTTGACCAGTTTCACCAGTCTGATGAATGACAGGATGCTTAACCAATCAAATGAGTTGTAGCGTGGGGGTTGTATTTAGGTGCAACGTCATGAATGTAGCCCTTCAGATAGTCGAACAGCGGCCATGTTTTTTAAAGTGTTTTGAGCACGTTAGCAGTGTTGCCAATTCACCGATTTTGGAGACATTTTGCATGTTTAGTAAAAAACAACTCTCTTTTAATTGTGGTATTGTGTTAATTTGGTGCTTAAGTCAGGGATAACTGCGGACGAACTGTCCCGGTTGGAACATTTTTGACGAGTCGCAGGCAAGCTCAGCTTCCAGTCGCGGTGTTGCGAACTCACCCATGTCGGAAGGCATTTCGCATCCTTACTTTTATGAGAAGCAAACATCGTGTATAGTTACCTCGGTTAATTGTGGTGTTGTGTTAATTTCGTTATTGGGAGGAAGGTTGACGAACTGTGGAAATATTGCACATGGCGCAGGGAAATTCCGCTTCAAGTCGTGGAATTAGCTCCGCAAATGCATTTCACTATACATTTAAGTCTATGCATACGCCTGCGTACAGAGAAAATGTCACAGTTATTCTAAAAAAGCCCACCTGTTCGTGGTACTACTTTTGGCAGATTGCTTGGTTCACGTAAGAATAATTCTGTTGATAAACCCGAATCCTTTTAGCTGTTGCTATGACCGTGTAGCCTGATGTCATGATCAACAACACTCGTCGATTTAATCACAACATAATTCAATACGAAACACCGCTGTCTCAAACGAACACAATATGTATGGGTGTTTAGTTACTATCAAATTCAGACTGGACGATCATTAAAGCTAATACATTCAAAGGAACGATTAGCATGTTATGCTAGCCCACGGTGTGCTTTATGCACTAGTATCTGACAGCGCACTGAAACGGCTGAGGCTGTAACATTAGCTGTACTGTACTGTATTTGCTGTCTTATGTTAGCTGATTTAAAGCCATGACTTCAGGATATTGTGATGTGGACTGCTAAATTAGCTTCTATTCCAGTACACGACAATTGTAAGTAATAGTCGTATGACGAGTCTGTTTACTGCATGTACTGCAACCAACCAAATAAAATTTCACAGTGGTTGTGTTCACATTGCAATTAACTTTACTATTTACGCACTCGCTTATGAAGGTTGAACTGCACAAAATGTTTAGAATATGAGCAGTATGACTTACATGCCAAAACGATGTCCTTGTAGACTACTTGATACACAAGAACTGATACTTGCAATGTTTAAAACTGTTTAAAACGATTTTAGCACACGCATGTTAAGTAAGGACAATGTCTTAAAATGAGATATTACATACAATTCAGCATCCTGCGTAGAAATTAAGAAAATTTGTGAGATGCATATTTACACACCACACAGAAGGCGTTATGGTAATATTGCAGATTACATGAACAGGTGTTGTGTTAGTGTATGTAGTCTTTGAACATAATGACATTTGCATGTGAAACAGTTTTCTTTTGTTGTTGTAGTTAGTTTTATTTGGAATCATGACAGTGATGTCTGTATTGTCCAAAGACACACGTGAACATTAATATAAGAGTAATATTTGTGTTTGTTTGCCAATCCCACACCAAGTGGTTGGTCATATTTTGTGGTTATGTGGTGTTGGTGGGAAATTTTAAGAAATTGCACATAAGAATTTAGCCACTTTTATAAGCAAGGGCACTGCAAGGAGTTGAACCCCGTTCCAGTAATATGGAAGTACCACTAGCAGTGCCTTTTGCTTTTTATGGCTTTTGGGGGAAAGCAAAAGCATCATGAGCAACAGAGTGTGATGTTAATATTCAAAATGATATAATGGTGCTCAAGACATTATGTAGCTACTCAAAATATGTAAGTAAGTAGGATAACTAGTTAAAATTTTGATTACTGAATGTATTTGTTTCTTTAATGAACTACAGTAACCACACTGTTGCAATGAAGGAAAACCAAACCCCTGTAGTGTTAGAACAGCATACTCTGGCTGTATTAGAACAAATTGTAGAATGTGCAAATAAGTAACACTGAGTATAAAAAAATAGTGTAAGTAGTTTGTTGTTGGTGGTGGTGTGTGTGTGTGTAACATGAGCAGACATAAGACATATTACATTGTATAGAAGTGTGTAAGTAATTGATATCTGATTGTGAATAAGCAAGCTATTTTGTTAGCTATTTTTTTAGTCAGCATGATGCCAAGACGTTCATGATGCTAAATTATGAAGGGATTATTGATATCTTGATCGGCGTTGCCGTGGCGAGGCGATCAATTAACATGTTACTGCGCTCAAACACAAAATGTGGCATAACTCCGCTGTACATTGTTTGATTTGGCCCAGACTTCACATGTATGTTCAATTTTGGGGCAAAATCAGATTCACATGCCAATTGTGATTTATTGTCTTATTGCCACCAACTGGCAATCGGACATAAGGCTTATATACCAAATATTTTAGTATTCCTCTAAGAGATACGCAAATGACCATGATTTGTCCTCGTTAGATTTACTTTAATATACTGAGGTCAAACTGTCTTTGTGTTGTTTTGTGCGCTGTAGTGGTAAATTGATTCAATTTACACAACATGAATGAATTGCTTTCACCAAGTGAAAGTATAACATAAGAATATATTTGTGTCTGGAGTGTGTATCCTCTCCAACCATTTACTAGTCACAAACAGTCATTAGGAACAATAACAAAGTATCTGATGATGCCATAACCCACGCGAGGCTACACACTCAGTGCTTGGGCCGTGTTCATCGCCCAGCTTGCAGCTATATTTATTTATCCGGCCCCTATTGTATCCGTGGCGTTATTATTATTATTATTATTATTAGGCCCAAGCACTGAGTGTGCGAAGGGCCCTATTGTATCCGTTGGCGTTATTATTATTATTATTATTATTATTATTATTATTATTATTATTATTATTATTATTATTATTATTATTATTATTTTTTTTTTTCCACTTTGGCGGCCTTTTTGAGGTGCTTGCCATGAACGAAAACTCATGAAATTTGGCACACACATCAAAAGTTGCGGTCATCGGGGATTATCAAAAGCTTGGACCTGGGTGTGGCACGGGGGCTCCATAGCGCCCCCTTTGTCAAATGTGTTCACTGTGGGCGTCCAATTTTACGCACATGCACCAAACTTGGTAGGCATATTGGTCTACCTAAGATGAACAAATTTCGCAATCACACCCCTTAACTCTGCCCAACAGGAAGTTGGTCACTTTGGATTTTGTGCGTTTTCACAGGCGCCGAACTTTCGAATACTCCTCCTAGAGGATTGATCCGATTCATACCAAATTTAGTCAGTATGATGCCAAGACATTCCTGATGCTAAATTGCGAAGGGATTTTTGATATCTTGCATGGTGTTGAAATGGCGAAACAATGAATTCATATGTCTCTCCACACAAAAAGGAATTTGTCATAAGTTCTCCATACATTGCTTGATACGGCTCAAACTTCACAGGTTTTTGGTTATGATGGTTATGATGATATCCACATGCCCAGAGTCACACCCTGGTATAGCGCCACCATCTGGCAACAGAAAGAGTGGCTTTTTCAGCCATCTCAGCTCTAGTGCTCCTAGACGGTTCATCGGATTCAATTCAGATTTGGTGTACATGTGGTCACAGATGTCTTGATTTTATTCTGCAAAGGTATTTTTGATACGTTGAACAGCGTAGCCATGGGTAAAGGTTGAATTTGGGCACCTCTGAGCAGTTTTTGACCAGTTTCACCAGTCTGATGAATGACAGGATGCTTAACCAATCAAATGAGTTGTAGCGTGGGGGTTGTATTTAGGTGCAACGTCATGAATGTAGCCCTTCAGATAGTCGAACAGCGGCCATGTTTGTTAAAGTGTTTTGAGCACGTTAGCAGTGTTGCCAATTCAGCGATTTTGGAGACATTTTGCATGTTTAGTAAAAAAACAAACTCCTTTAATTGTGGTATTGTGTTAATTTGGTGCTTAAGTCAGGGATAACTGCGGACGAACTGTCCCGGTTGGAACATTTTTGACGAGTCGCAGGCAAGCTCAGCTCAGCTCGCGGTGGAGTCACCCGTGTTGCGAACTCACCCATGTCGGAAGGCATTTCGCATCCTTACTTTTATGAGAAGCAAACATCGTGTATAGTTACCTCGGTTAATTGTGGTGTTGTGTTAATTTCGTTATTGGGAGGAAGGTTGACGAACTGTGGAAATATTGCACATGGCGCAGGGAAATTCCGCTTCAAGTCGTGGAATTAGCTCCGCAAATGCATTTCACTATACATTTAAGTCTATGCATACGCCTGCGTGCAGAGAAAAAAATCACAGTTATTCTAAAAAAAGCCCACCTGTTCGTGGTACTACTTTTGGCAGATTGCTTGGTTCACGTAAGAATAATTCTGTTGATAAACCCGAGTCCTTTTAGCTGTTGCTATGACCGTGTAGCCTGATGTCATGATCAACAACACTCGTCGATTTAATCACAACATAATTCAATACGAAACACCGCTGTCTCAAACGAACACAATATGTATGGGTGTTTAGTTACTATCAAATTCAGACTGGACGATCATTAAAGCTAATATATTCAAAGGAACGATTAGCATGATATGCTAGCCCACGGTGTGCTTTATGCTCCAGTATCTGACAGCGCATTGAAACGGCTGAGGCTGTAACATTAGGTGTATTTGTATGTATTTATTGGCTTATGTTAGCTGATTTAAAGCCATGACTTCAGGCTATTGTGATGTGGACTGCTAAATGAGCTTCTATTCCAGGACACGACAATTGTAAGTAATAGTAGTATGACGAGTCTGTTTACTGCATGTAGCCTAAGCTGTAGCCTAAGCTTTTGGGGAAAGCAAAAGCATCATGAGCAACAGAGTGTGATGTTAATATTCAAAATGATATAATGGTGCTCAAGACATTATGTAGCTACTCAAAATATGTAGGTAAGTAGGATAACTAGTTAAAATTTTGATTACTGAATGTATTTGTTTCTTTAATGAACTACAGTAACCACACTGTTGCAATGAAGGAAAACCAAACCCCTGTAGTGTTAGAACAGCATACTCTGGCTGTATTAGAACAAATTGTAGGATGTGCAAATAAGTAACACTGAGTATAAAACAATAGTGTAAGTAGTTTGTTGTTGGTGGTGGTGGTGTGTGTGTGTGTGTATGAGCAGACATAAGATATATTACATTGTATAGAAGTGTGTAAGTAATTGATATCTGATTGTGAATAAGCAAGCTATTTTGTTAGCTATTTTTTTAGTCAGCATGATGCCAAGACGTTCATGATGCTAAATTACGAAGGGATTATTGATATCTTGATCGGCGTTGCCGTGGCGAGGCGATCAATTAACATGTTACTGCGCTCAAACACAAAATGTGGCATAACTCCGCTGTACATTGTTTGATTTGGCCCAGACTTCACATGTATGTTCAATTTTGGGGCAAAATCAGATTCACATGCCAATTGTGATTTATTGTCTTATTGCCACCAACTGGCAATCGGACATAAGGCTTATATACCAAATATTTTAGTATTCCTCTAAGAGATACGCAAATGACCATGATTTGTCCTCGTTAGATTTACTTTAATATACTGAGGTCAAACTGTCTTTGTGTTGTTTTGTGCGCTGTAGTGGTAAATTGATTCAATTTACACAACATGAATGAATTGCTTTCACCAAGTGAAAGTATAACATAAGAATATATTTGTGTCTGGAGTGTGTATCCTCTCCAACCATTTACTAGTCACAAACAGTCATTAGGAACAATAACAAAGTATCTGATGATGCCATAACCCACGCGAGGCTACACACTCAGTGCTTGGGCCCGTTCATCGCTGCTTGCAGCTATATTTATTATTATTATTATTATTATTATTATTATTATTATTATTATTATTATTATTATTATTATTATTTTTTTCCACTTTGGCGGCCTTTTTGAGGTGCTTGCCATGAACGAAAACTCATGAAATTTGGCACACACATCAAAAGTTGCGGTCATCGGGGATTATCAAAAGCTTGGACCTGGGTGTGGCACGGGGGCTCCATAGCGCCCCCTTTGTCAAATGTGTTCACTGCGGGCGTCCAATTTTACGCACATGCACCAAACTTGGTAGGCATATTGGTCTACCTAAGATGAACAAATTTCGCAATCACACCCCTTAACTCTGCCCAACAGGAAGTTGGTCACTTTGGATTTTGTGCGTTTTCACAGGCGCCGAACTTTCGAATACTCCTCCTAGAGGATTGATCCGATTCATACCAAATTTAGTCAGTATGATGCCAAGACATTCCTGATGCTAAATTGCGAAGGGATTTTGATATCTTGCATGGTGTTGAAATGGCGAAACAATGAATTCATATGTCTCGCCACACAAAAAGGGAATTTGTCATAAGTTCTCCATACATTGCTTGATACGGCTCAAACTTCACAGGTTTTTGGTTATGATGGTTATGATGATATCCACATGCCCAGAGTCACACCCTGGTATAGCGCCACCATCTGGCAACAGAAAGAGTGGCTTTTTCAGCCATCTCAGCTCTAGTGCTCCTAGACGGTTCATCGGATTCAATTCAGATTTTTTTTGATACGTTGAACAGCGTAGCCATGGGTAAAGGTTGAATTTGGGCACCTCTGAGCAGTTTTTGACCAGTTTCACCAGTCTGATGAATGACAGGATGCTTAACCAATCAAATGAGTTGTAGCGTGGGGGTTGTATTTAGGTGCAACGTCATGAATGTAGCCCTTCAGATAGTCGAACAGCGGCCATGTTTGTTAAAGTGTTTTGAGCACGTTAGCAGTGTTGCCAATTCAGCGATTTTGGAGACATTTTGCATGTTTAGTAAAAAACAAACTCCTTTAATTGTGGTATTGTGTTAATTTGGTGCTTAAGTCAGGGATAACTGCGGACGAACTGTCCCGGTTGGAACATTTTTGACGAGTCGCAGGCAAGCTCAGCTTGGAGTCGCGGTGTTGCCAACTCACCCATGTCGGAAGGCATTTACTGAGATCCTTACTTTTTTTATGAGAAGCAAACATCGTGTATAGTTACCTCGGTTAATTGTGGTGTTGTGTTAATTTCGTTATTGGGAGGAAGGTTGACGAACTGTGGAAATATTGCACATGGCGCAGGGAAATTCCGCTTCAAGTCGTGGAATTAGCTCCGCAAATGCATTTCACTATACATTTAAGTCTATGCATACGCCTGCGTACAGAGAAAATGTCACAGTTATTCTAAAAAAGCCCACCTGTTCGTGGTACTACTACTTTTGGCAGATTGCTTGGTTCACGTAAGAATAATTCTGTTGATAAACCCGAGTCCTTTTAGCTGTTGCTATGACCGTGTAGCCTGATGTCATGATCAACAACACTCGTCGATTTAATCACAACATAATTCAATACGAAACACCGCTGTCTCAAACGAACACAATATGTATGGGTGTTTAGTTACTATCAAATTCAGACTGGACGATCATTAAAGCTAATATATTCAAAGGAACGATTAGCATGATATGCTAGCCCACGGTGTGCTGTATGCTCCTTTATCTGACAGCGCATTGAAACGGCTGAGGCTGTAACACTGTATTTGCTGGCTTATGTTAGCTGATTTAAAGCCATGACTTCAGGCTATTGTGATGTGGACTGCTAAATGAGCTTCTATTCCAGGACACGACAATTGTAAGTAATAGTAGTATGACGAGTCTGTTTACTGCATGTAGCCTAAGCTGTAGCCTAAAGCTTTTTTGGGGAAAGCAAAAGCATCATGAGCAACAGAGTGTGATGTTAATATTCAAAATGATATAATGGTGCTCAAGACATTATGTAGCTACTCAAAATATGTAGGTAAGTAGGATAACTAGTTAAAATTTTGATTACTGAATGTATTTGTTTCTTTAATGAACTACAGTAACCACACTGTTGCAATGAAGGAAAAGCAAACCCCTGTAGTGTTAGAACAGCATACTCTGGCTGTATTAGAACAAATTGTAGGATGTGCAAATAAGTAACACTGAGTATAAAACAATAGTGTAAGTAGTTTGTTGTTGGTGGTGGTGGTGTGTGTGTGTGTGTGTAACATGAGCAGACATAAGATATATTACATTGTATAGAAGTGTGTAAGTAATTGATATCTGATTGTGAATAAGCAAGCTATTTTGTTAGCTATTTTTTTAGTCAGCATGATGCCAAGACGTTCATGATGCTAAATTACGAAGGGATTATTGATATCTTGATCGGCGTTGCCGCCGCGAGGCGATCAATTAACATGTTACTGCGCTCAAACACAAAATGTGGCATAACTCCGCTGTACATTGTTTGATTTGGCCCAGACTTCACATGTATGTTCAATTTTGGGGCAAAATCAGATTCACATGCCAATTGTGATTTATTGTCTTATTGCCACCAACTGGCAATCGGACATAAGGCTTATATACCAAATATTTTAGTATTCCTCTAAGAGATACGCAAATGACCATGATTTGTCCTCGTTAGATTTACTTTAATATACTGAGGTCAAACTGTCTTTGTGTTGTTTTGTGCGCTGTAGTGGTAAATTGATTCAATTTACACAACATGAATGAATTGCTTTCACCAAGTGAAAGTATAACATAAGAATATATTTGTGTCTGGAGTGTGTATCCTCTCCAACCATTTACTAGTCACAAACAGTCATTAGGAACAATAACAAAGTATCTGATGATGCCATAACCCACGCGAGGCTACACACTCAGTGCTTGGGCCCGTTCATCGCTGCATGCAGCTATATTTATTATTATTATGCTTGCAGCTATATTTATTATTATTATTATTATTTTTTAAGAGTGTGCGAAGGGCCCTATTATCCGTTGGCGTTATTATTATTATTATTATTATTATTATTATTATTATTATTATTTATTTTTCCACTTTGGCGGCCTTTTTGAGGTGCTTGCCATGAACGAAAACTCATGAAATTTGGCACACACATCAAAAGTTGCGGTCATCGGGGATTATCAAAAGCTTGGACCTGGGTGTGGCACGGGGGCTCCATAGCGCCCCCTTTGTCAAATGTGTTCACTGTGGGCGTCCAATTTTACGCACATGCACCAAACTTGGTAGGCATATTGGTCTACCTAAGATGAACAAATTTCGCAATCACACCCCTTAACTCTGCCCAACAGGAAGTTGGTCACTTTGGATTTTGTGCGTTTTCACAGGCGCCGAACTTTCGAATACTCCTCCTAGAGGATTGATCCGATTCATACCAAATTTAGTCAGTATGATGCCAAGACATTCCTGATGCTAAATTGCGAAGGGATTTTGATATCTTGCATGGTGTTGAAATGGCGAAACAATGAATTCATATGTCTCTCCACACAAAAAAGGGAATTTGTCATAAGTTCTCCATACATTGCTTGATACGGCTCAAACTTCACAGGTTTTTGGTTATGATGGTTATGATGATATCCACATGCCCAGAGTCACACCCTGGTATAGCGCCACCATCTGGCAACAGAAAGAGTGGCTTTTTCAGCCATCTCAGCTCTAGTGCTCCTAGACGGTTCATCGGATTCAATTCAGATTTGGTGTACATGTGGTCACAGATGTCTTGATTTTATTCTGCAAAGGTATTTTTGATACGTTGAACAGCGTAGCCATGGGTAAAGGTTGAATTTGGGCACCTCTGAGCAGTTTTTGACCAGTTTCACCAGTCTGATGAATGACAGGATGCTTAACCAATCAAATGAGTTGTAGCGTGGGGGTTGTATTTAGGTGCAACGTCATCATGAATGTAGCCCTTCAGATAGTCGAACAGCGGCCATGTTTGTTAAAGTGTTTTGAGCACGTTAGCAGTGTTGCCAATTCAGCGATTTTGGAGACATTTTGCATGTTTAGTAAAAAAACAAACTCCTTTAATTGTGGTATTGTGTTAATTTGGTGCTTAAGTCAGGGATAACTGCGGACGAACTGTCCCGGTTGGAACATTTTTGACGAGTCGCAGGCAAGCTCAGCTTGGAGTCGCGGTGTTGCGAACTCACCCATGTCGGAAGGCATTTCTGCATCCTTACTTTTATGAGAAGCAAACATCGTGTATAGTTACCTCGGTTAATTGTGGTGTTGTGTTAATTTCGTTATTGGGAGGAAGGTTGACGAACTGTGGAAATATTGCACATGGCGCAGGGAAATTCCGCTTCAAGTCGTGGAATTAGCTCCGCAAATGCATTTCACTATACATTTAAGTCTATGCATACGCCTGCGTACAGAGAAAATGTCACAGTTATTCAAAAAAAGCCCACCTGTTCGTGGTACTACTTTTGGCAGATTGCTTGGTTCACGTAAGAATAATTCTGTTGATAAACCCGAGTCCTTTTAGCTGTTGCTATGACCGTGTAGCCTGATGTCATGATCAACAACACTCGTCGATTTAATCACAACATAATTCAATACGAAACACCGCTGTCTCAAACGAACACAATATGTATGGGTGTTTAGTTACTATCAAATTCAGACTGGACGATCATTAAAGCTAATATATTCAAAGGAACGATTAGCATGATATGCTAGCCCACGGTGTGCTTTATGCTCCAGTATCTGACAGCGCATTGAAACGGCTGAGGCTGTAACATTAGCTGTATTTACTGTATTTGTATTTACTGGCTTATGTTAGCTGATTTAAAGCCATGACTTCAGGCTATTGTGATGTGGACTGCTAAATGAGCTTCTATTCCAGGACACGACAATTGTAAGTAATAGTAGTATGACGAGTCTGTTTACTGCATGTAGCCTAAGCTGTAGCCTAAGCTTTTGGGGAAAGCAAAAGCATCATGAGCAACAGAGTGTGATGTTAATATTCAAAATGATATAATGGTGCTCAAGACATTATGTAGCTACTCAAAATATGTAGGTAAGTAGGATAACTAGTTAAAATTTTGATTACTGAATGTATTTGTTTCTTTAATGAACTACAGTAACCACACTGTTGCAATGAAGGAAAACCAAACCCCTGTAGTGTTAGAACAGCATACTCTGGCTGTATTAGAACAAATTGTAGGATGTGCAAATAAGTAACACTGAGTATAAAACAATAGTGTAAGTAGTTTGTTGTTGGTGGTGGTGGTGTGTGTGTGTGTGTGTAACATGAGCAGACATAAGATATATTACATTGTATAGAAGTGTGTAAGTAATTGATATCTGATTGTGAATAAGCAAGCTATTTTGTTAGCTATTTTTTTAGTCAGCATGATGCCAAGACGTTCATGATGCTAAATTACGAAGGATTATTGATATCTTGATCGGCGTTGCCGTGGCGAGGCGATCAATTAACATGTTACTGCGCTCAAACACAAAATGTGGCATAACTCCTCTGTACATTGTTTGATTTGGCCCAGACTTCACATGTATGTTCAATTTTGGGGCAAAATCAGATTCACATGCCAATTGTGATTTATTGTCTTATTGCCACCAACTGGCAATCGGACATAAGGCTTATATACCAAATATTTTAGTATTCCTCTAAGAGATACGCAAATGACCATGATTTGTCCTCGTTAGATTTACTTTAATATACTGAGGTCAAACTGTCTTTGTGTTGTTTTGTGCGCTGTAGTGGTAAATTGATTCAATTTACACAACATGAATGAATTGCTTTCACCAAGTGAAAGTATAACATAAGAATATATTTGTGTCTGGAGTGTGTATCCTCTCCAACCATTTACTAGTCACAAACAGTCATTAGGAACAATAACAAAGTATCTGATGATGCCATAACCCACGCGAGGCTACACACTCAGTGCTTGGGCCCGTTCATCGCTGCTTGCAGCTATATTTATTAGCCCAAGCACTTATTAGCTATATTTTATTATTATTATTATTATTTTTCCACTTTGGGGCGGCCTTTTTGAGGTGCTTGCCATGAACGAAAACTCATGAAATTTGGCACACACATCAAAAGTTGCGGTCATCGGGGATTATCAAAAGCTTGGACCTGGGTGTGGCACGGGGGCTCCATAGCGCCCCCTTTGTCAAATGTGTTCACTGTGGGCGTCCAATTTTACGCACATGCACCAAACTTGGTAGGCATATTGGTCTACCTAAGATGAACAAATTTCGCAATCACACCCCTTAACTCTGCCCAACAGGAAGTTGGTCACTTTGGATTTTGTGCGTTTTCACAGGCGCCGAACTTTCGAATACTCCTCCTAGAGGATTGATCCGATTCATACCAAATTTAGTCAGTATGATGCCAAGACATTCCTGATGCTAAATTGCGAAGGGATTTTGATATCTTGCATGGTGTTGAAATGGCGAAACAATGAATTCATATGTCTCGCCACACAAAAAGGGAATTTGTCATAAGTTCTCCATACATTGCTTGATACGGCTCAAACTTCACAGGTTTTTGGTTATGATGGTTATGATGATATCCACATGCCCAGAGTCACACCCTGGTATAGCGCCACCATCTGGCAACAGAAAGAGTGGCTTTTTCAGCCATCTCAGCTCTAGTGCTCCTAGACGGTTCATCGGATTCAATTCAGATTTGGTGTACATGT
Source organism: Megalops atlanticus (assembly GCA_019176425.1). Classification (NCBI taxonomy): domain Eukaryota; kingdom Metazoa; phylum Chordata; class Actinopteri; order Elopiformes; family Megalopidae; genus Megalops; species Megalops atlanticus. The sequence continues at coordinate 3,908 of JAFDVH010000119.1, read as the reverse complement.
GGTCACAGATGTCTTGATTTTATTCTGCAAAGGTATTTTTGATACGTTGAACAGCGTAGCCATGGGTAAAGGTTGAATTTGGGCACCTCTGAGCAGTTTTTGACCAGTTTCACCAGTCTGATGAATGACAGGATGCTTAACCAATCAAATGAGTTGTAGCGTGGGGGTTGTATTTAGGTGCAACGTCATGAATGTAGCCCTTCAGATAGTCGAACAGCGGCCATGTTTGTTAAAGTGTTTTGAGCACGTTAGCAGTGTTGCCAATTCAGCGATTTTGGAGACATTTTGCATGTTTAGTAAAAAAACAAACTCCTTTAATTGTGGTATTGTGTTAATTTGGTGCTTAAGTCAGGGATAACTGCGGACGAACTGTCCCGGTTGGAACATTTTTGACGAGTCGCAGGCAAGCTCAGCTTGGAGTCGCGGTGTTGCGAACTCACCCATGTCGGAAGGCATTTCGCATCCTTACTTTTACTTTTATGAAAGCAAACATCGTGTATAGTTACCTCGGTTAATTGTGGTGTTGTGTTAATTTCGTTATTGGGAGGAAGGTTGACGAACTGTGGAAATATTGCACATGGCGCAGGGAAATTCCGCTTCAAGTCGTGGAATTAGCTCCGCAAATGCATTTCACTATACATTTAAGTCTATGCATACGCCTGCGTACAGAGAAAATGTCACAGTTATTCTAAAAAAGCCCACCTGTTCGTGGTACTACTTTTGGCAGATTGCTTGGTTCACGTAAGAATAATTCTGTTGATAAACCCGAATCCTTTTAGCTGTTGCTATGACCGTGTAGCCTGATGTCATGATCAACAACACTCGTCGATTTAATCACAACATAATTCAATACGAAACACCGCTGTCTCAAACGAACACAATATGTATGGGTGTTTAGTTACTATCAAATTCAGACTGGACGATCATTAAAGCTAATATATTCAAAGGAACGATTAGCATGTTATGCTAGCCCACGGTGTGCTTTATGCTCCAGTATCTGACAGCGCACTGAAACGGCTGAGGCTGTAACATTAGCTGTATTGTACTGTATTTGCTGGCTTATGTTAGCTGATTTAAAGCCATGACTTCAGGATATTGTGATGTGGACTGCTAAATTAGCTTCTATTCCAGTACACGACAATTGTAAGTAATAGTAAGTAATAGTCGTATGACGAGTCTGTTTACTGTGTACTGCAACCAACCAAATAAAAAATTTTCACAGTGGTTGTGTTCACATTGTTCAATTGCAATTAACTTTACTATTTACGCACTCGCTTATGAAGGTTGAACTGCACAAAATGTTTAGAATATGAGCATTATGACTTACATGCCAAAACGATGTCCTTGTAGACTACTTGATACACAAGAACTGATACTTGCAATGTTTAAAACTGTTTAAAACGATTTTAGCACACGCATGTTAAGTAAGGACAATGTCTTAAAATGAGATATTACATACAATTCAGCATCCTGCATAGAAATTAAGAAAATTTGTGAGATGCATATTTACACACCACACAGAAGGCGTTATGGTAATATTGCAGGTTACATGAACAGGTGTTGTGTTAGTGTATGTAGTCTTTGAACATAATGACATTTGCATGTGAAACAGTTTTCTTTTGTTGTTGTAGTTAGTTTTATTTGGAATCATGACAGTGATGTCTGTATTGTCCAAAGACACACGTGAACATTAATATAAGAGTAATATTTGTGTTTGTTTGCCAATACCACACCAAGTGGTTGGTCATATTTTGTGGTTATGTGGTGTTGGTGGGAAATTTTAAGAAATTGCACATAAGAATTTAGCCACTTTTATAAGCAAGGGCACTGCAAGGAGTTGAACCCCGTTCCAGTAATATGGAAGTACCACTAGCAGTGCCTTTTGCTTTTTATGGCTTTTGGGGGAAAGCAAAAGCATCATGAGCAACAGAGTGTGATGTTAATATTCAAAATGATATAATGGTGCTCAAGACATTATGTAGCTACTCAAAATATGTAGGTAAGTAGGATAACTAGTTAAAATTTTGATTACTGAATGTATTTGTTTCTTTAATGAACTACAGTAACCACACTGTTGCAATGAAGGAAAACCAAACCCCTGTAGTGTTAGAACAGCATACTCTGGCTGTATTAGAACAAATTGTAGGATGTGCAAATAAGTAACACTGAGTATAAAAAAATAGTGTAAGTAGTTTGTTGTTGGTGGTGGTGTGTGTGTGTGTGTAACATGAGCAGACATAAGACATATTACATTGTATAGAAGTGTGTAAGTAATTGATATCTGATTGTGAATAAGCAAGCTATTTTGTTAGCTATTTTTTTAGTCAGCATGATGCCAAGACGTTCATGATGCTAAATTACGAAGGGATTATTGATATCTTGATCGGCGTTGCCGTGGCGAGGCGATCAATTAACATGTTACTGCGCTCAAACACAAAATGTGGCATAACTCCGCTGTACATTGTTTGATTTGGCCCAGACTTCACATGTATGTTCAATTTTGGGGCAAAATCAGATTCACATGCCAATTGTGATTTATTGTCTTATTGCCACCAACTGGCAATCGGACATAAGGCTTATATACCAAATATTTTAGTATTCCTCTAAGAGATACGCAAATGACCATGATTTGTCCTCGTTAGATTTACTTTAATATACTGAGGTCAAACTGTCTTTGTGTTGTTTTGTGCGCTGTAGTGGTAAATTGATTCAATTTACACAACATGAATGAATTGCTTTCACCAAGTGAAAGTATAACATAAGAATATATTTGTGTCTGGAGTGTGTATCCTCTCCAACCATTTACTAGTCACAAACAGTCATTAGGAACAATAACAAAGTATCTGATGATGCCATAACCCACGCGAGGCTACACACTCAGTGCTTGGGCCATTCGCTCATCAGCTATATTTAGGGCCCAAGCACTGAGTGCGAAGGGCAGCTATTTATTATTTATTATTATTTTTCCACCCTTTGTATCCGTTATTATTATTATTTTATTATTATTATTATTATTATTATTATTATTATTATTATTATTATTTTTTTTTACCACTTTGGCGGCCTTTTTGAGGTGCTTGCCATGAAACGAAAACTCATGAAATTTGGCACACACATCAAAAGTTGCGGTCATCGGGGATTATCAAAAGCTTGGACCTGGGTGTGGCACGGGGCTCCATAGCGCCCCCTTTGTCAAATGTGTTCACTGTGGGCGTCCAATTTTACGCACATGCACCAAACTTGGTAGGCATATTGGTCTACCTAAGATGAACAAATTTCGCAATCACACCCCTTAACTCTGCCCAACAGGAAGTTGGTCACTTTGGATTTTGTGCGTTTTCACAGGCGCCGAACTTTCGAATACTCCTCCTAGAGGATTGATCCGATTCATACCAAATTTAGTCAGTATGATGCCAAGACATTCCTGATGCTAAATTGCGAAGGGATTTTGATATCTTGCATGGTGTTGAAATGGCGAAACAATGAATTCATATGTCTCGCCACACAAAAAGGGAATTTGTCATAAGTTCTCCATACATTGCTTGATACGGCTCAAACTTCACAGGTTTTTGGTTATGATGGTTATGATGATATCCACATGCCCAGAGTCACACCCTGGTATAGCGCCACCATCTGGCAACAGAAAGAGTGGCTTTTTCAGCCATCTCAGCTCTAGTGCTCCTAGACGGTTCATCGGATTCAATTCAGATTTGGTGTACATGTGGTCACAGATGTCTTGATTTTATTCTGCAAAGGTATTTTTGATACGTTGAACAGCGTAGCCATGGGTAAAGGTTGAATTTGGGCACCTCTGAGCAGTTTTTGACCAGTTTCACCAGTCTGATGAATGACAGGATGCTTAACCAATCAAATGAGTTGTAGCGTGGGGGTTGTATTTAGGTGCAACG
>JAFDVH010000118.1:0-18144 GCA_019176425.1 Megalops atlanticus | reverse complement strand
CATTTGGCCCAGACTTCACATGTATGTTCAATTATGGGGCAAAATCAGTTGCACATGCCAATTGTGATTCATTGTCATAGCGCCACCAGCTGGCAATCGGAAGTAAGGCTTATATACCAAATATTTTAGTATTCCTCTAAGACATACTCAAATGACCATGATTTTGTCCTCATTAGATTTACTGTAATATACCGAGGTCAAACTGTCTTTTTGTTCACTTGTTTTATTAGGGCCCAAGCACTGAGTGTGCGAAGGGCCCTATTGTATCCGTTGGCGTTATTAGGGCCCAAGCACTGAGTGTGCGATATTATTATCCGTTATTATTATTAGGGCCCAAGCACTGAGTGTGCGAAGGGCCCTATTGTATCCGTATTATTATTATTATTATTATTATTATTATTATTATTATTATTATTATTATTTTATTTTTCCACTTTGGCGGCCTTTTTGAGGTGCTTGCCATGAACGAAAACTCATGAAATTTGGCACACACATCAAAAGTTGCGGTCATCGGGATTATCAAAAGCTTGACCTGGGTGTGGCACGGGGGCTCCATAGCGCCCCCTTTGTCAAATGTGTTCACTGTGGGCGTCCAATTTTACGCACATGCACCAAACTTGGTAGGCATATTGGTCTACCTAAGATGAACAAATTTCGCAATCACACCCCTAACTCTGCCCAACAGGAAGTTGGTCACTTTGGATTTTGTGCGTTTTCACAGGCGCCGAACTTTCGAATACTCCTCCTAGAGGATTGATCCGATTCATACCAAATTTAGTCAGTATGATGCCAAGACATTCCTGATGCTAAATTGCGAAGGGATTTTTGATATCTTGCATGGTGTTGAAATGGCGAAACAATGAATTCATATGTCTCGCCACACAAAAAGGGAATTTGTCATAAGTTCTCCATACATTGCTTGATACGGCTCAAACTTCACAGGTTTTTGGTTATGATGGTTATGATGATATCCACATGCCCAGAGTCACACCCTGGTATAGCGCCACCATCTGGCAACAGAAAGAGTGGCTTTTTCAGCCATCTCAGCTCTAGTGCTCCTAGACGGTTCATCGGATTCAATTCAGATTTGGTGTACATGTGGTCACAGATGTCTTGATTTTATTCTGCAAAGGTATTTTTGATACGTTGAACAGCGTAGCCATGGGTAAAGGTTGAATTTGGGCACCTCTGAGCAGTTTTTGACCAGTTTCACCAGTCTGATGAATGACAGGATGCTTAACCAATCAAATGAGTTGTAGCGTGGGGGTTGTATTGAGGTGCAACGTCATGAATGTAGCCCTTCAGATAGTCGAACAGCGGCCATGTTTGTTAAAGTGTTTTGAGCACGTTAGCAGTGTTGCCAATTCAGCGATTTTGGAGACATTTTGCATGTTTAGTAAAAAAACAAACTCCTTTAATTGTGGTATTGTGTTAATTTGGTGCTTAAGTCAGGGATAACTGCGACGAACTGTCCCGGTTGGAACATTTTTGACGAGTCGCAGGCAAGCTCAGCTTGGAGTCGCGGTGTTGCGAACTCACCCATGTCGGAAGGCATTTCGCATCCTTACTTTTATGAGAAGCAAACATCGTGTATAGTTACCTCGGTTAATTGTGGTGTTGTGTTAATTTCGTTATTGGGAGGAAGGTTGACGAACTGTGGAAATATTGCACATGGCGCAGGGAAATTCCGCTTCAAGTCGTGGAATTAGCTCCGCAAATGCATTTCACTATACATTTAAGTCTATGCATACGCCTGCTGCGTACAGAGAAAATGTCACAGTTATTCTAAAAAAAGCCACCTGTTCGTGGTACTACTTTTGGCAGATTGCTTGGTTCACGTAAGAATAATTCTGTTGATAAACCCGAGTCCTTTTAGCTGTTGCTATGACCGTGTAGCCTGATGTCATGATCAACAACACTCGTCGATTTAATCACAACATAATTCAATAGGAAACAACGCTGTCTCAAACGACCACAATATGTATGGGTGTTTAGTTACTATCAAATTCAGACTGGACGATCATTAAAGCTAATATATTCAAAGGAACGATTAGCATGATATGCTAGCCCACGGTGTGCTTTATGCTCCATTATCTGACAGCGCACTGAAACGGCTGAGGCTGTAACATTAGCTGTATTGTACTGTATTTGCTGGCTTATGTTAGCTAATTTAAAGCCATGACTTCAGGCTATTGTGATGTGGACTGCTAAATGAGCTTCTATTCCAGGACACGACAATTGTAAATAATAGTAGTATGACGAGTCTGTTTACTGCATGTAGCCTAAGCTGTAGCCTAAGCTTTTGGGGAAAGCAAAAGCATCATGAGCAACAGAGTGTGATGTTAATATTCAAAATGATATAATGGTGCTCAAGACATTATGTAGCTACTCAAAATATGTAGGTAAGTAGGATAACTAGTTAAAATTTTGATTACTGAATGTATTTGTTTCTTTAATGAACTACAGTAACCACACTGTTGCAATGAAGGAAAACCAACCCCTGTAGTGTTAGAACAGCATACTCTGGCTGTACTAGAACAAATTGTAGGATGTGCAAATAAGTAACACTGAGTATAAAACAATAGTGTAAGTAGTTTGTTGTTGGTGGTGGTGTGTGTGTGTGTGTAACATGAGCAGACATAAGATATATTACATTGTATAGAAGTGTGTAAGTAATTGATATCTGATTGTGAATAAGCAAGCTATTTTGTTAGCTATTTTTTAGTCAGCATGATGCCAAGACGTTCATGATGCTAAATTACGAAGGGATTATTGATATCTTGATCGGCGTTGCCGTGGCGAGGCGATCAATTAACATGTTACTGCGCTCAAACACAAAATGTGGCATAACTCCTCTGTACATTGTTTGATTTGGCCCAGACTTCACATGTATGTTCAATTTTGGGGCAAAATCAGATTCACATGCCAATTGTGATTTATTGTCTTATTGCCACCAACTGGCAATCGGACATAAGGCTTATATACCAAATATTTTAGTATTCCTCTAAGAGATACGCAAATGACCATGATTTGTCCTCGTTAGATTTACTTTAATATACTGAGGTCAAACTGTCTTTGTGTTGTTTTGTGCGCTGTAGTGGTAAATTGATTCAATTTACACAACATGAATGAATTGCTTTCACCAAGTGAAAGTATAACATAAGAATATATTTGTGTCTGGAGTGTGTATCCTCTCCAACCATTTACTAGTCACAAACAGTCATTAGGAACAATAACAAAGTATCTGATGATGCCATAACCCACGCGAGGCTACACACTCAGTGCTTGGGCCTGTTCATCGCTGCTTGCAGCTATATTTATTGTATTTTATTATTATTATTATTTATTATTATTATTATTATTATTTTTTATTATTATTATTATTACTATTATTATTATTATTATTATTTTTTTTTGAGGTGCTTGCCATGAACGAAAACTCATGAAATTTGGCACACACATCAAAAGTTGCGGTCATCGGGGATTATCAAAAGCTTGGACCTGGGTGTGGCACGGGGCTCCATAGCGCCCCCTTTGTCAAATGTGTTCACTGTGGGCGTCCAATTTTACGCACATGCACCAAACTTGGTAGGCATATTGGTCTACCTAAGATGAACAAATTTCGCAATCACACCCTTAACTCTGCCCAACAGGAAGTTGGTCACTTTGGATTTTGTGCGTTTTCACAGGCGCCGAACTTTCGAATACTCCTCCTAGAGGATTGATCCGATTCATACCAAATTTAGTCAGTATGATGCCAAGACATTCCTGATGCTAAATTGCGAAGGGATTTTGATATCTTGCATGGTGTTGAAATGGCGAAACAATGAATTCATATGTCTCGCCACACAAAAGGGAATTTGTCATAAGTTCTCCATACATTGCTTGATACGGCTCAAACTTCACAGGTTTTTGGTTATGATGGTTATGATGATATCCACATGCCCAGAGTCACACCCTGGTATAGCGCCACCATCTGGCAACAGAAAGAGTGGCTTTTTCAGCCATCTCAGCTCTAGTGCTCCTAGACGGTTCATCGGATTCAATTCAGATTTGGTGTACATGTGGTCACAGATGTCTTGATTTTATTCTGCAAAGGTATTTTTGATACGTTGAACAGCGTAGCCATGGGTAAAGGTTGAATTTGGGCACCTCTGAGCAGTTTTTGACCAGTTTCACCAGTCTGATGAATGACAGGATGCTTAACCAATCAAATGAGTTGTAGCGTGGGGTTGTATTTAGGTGCAACGTCATGAATGTAGCCCTTCAGATAGTCGAACAGCGGCCATGTTTGTTAAAGTGTTTTGAGCACGTTAGCAGTGTTGCCAATTCAGCGATTTTGGAGACATTTTGCATGTTTAGTAAAAACAAACTCCTTTAATTGTGGTATTGTGTTAATTTGGTGCTTAAGTCAGGGATAATCATGACGAACTGTCCCGGTTGGAACATTTTTGACGAGTCGCAGGCAAGCTCAGCTTGGAGTCGCGGTGTTGCGAACTCACCCATGTCGGGCAGGTATTTCGAAATATCCTTACTTTTTTTATGAGAAGCAAACATCGTGTATAGTTACCTCGGTTAATTGTGGTGTTGTGTTAATTTCGTTATTGGGAGGAAGGTTGACGAACTGTGGAAATATTGCACATGGCGCAGGGAAATTCCGCTTCAAGTCGTGGAATTAGCTCCGCAAATGCATTTCACTATACATTTAAGTCTATGCATACGCCTGCGTACAGAGAAAATGTCACAGTTATTCTAAAAAAGCCCACCTGTTCGTGGTACTACTTTTGGCAGATTGCTTGGTTCACGTAAGAATAATTCTGTTGATAAACCCGAGTCCTTTTAGCTGTTGCTATGACCGTGTAGCCTGATGTCATGATCAACAACACTCGCCGATTTAATCACAACATAATTCAATACGAAACACCGCTGTCTCAAACGAACACAATATGTATGGGTGTTTAGTTACTATCAAATTCAGACTGGACGATCATTAAAGCTAATATATTCAAAGGAACGATTAGCATGATATGCTAGCCCACGGTGTGCTTTATGCTCCTTTCTGACAGCGCATTGAAACGGCTGAGGCTGTAACATTAGCTGTATTTTTGCTGGCTTATGTTAGCTGATTTAAAGCCATGACTTCAGGCTATTGTGATGTGGACTGCTAAATTAGCTTCTATTCCAGTACACGACAATTGTAAGTAATAGTAGTATGACGAGTCTGTTTACTGCATGTAGCCTAAGCTGTAGCCTAAGCTTTTGGGGGAAAGCAAAAGCATCATGAGCAACAGAGTGTGATGTTAATATTCAAAATGATATAATGGTGCTCAAGACATTATGTAGCTACTCAAAATATGTAGGTAAGTAGGATAACTAGTTAAAATTTTGATTACTGAATGTATTTGTTTCTTTAATGAACTACAGTAACCACACTGTTGCAATGAAGGAAAAGCAAACCCCTGTAGTGTTAGAACAGCATACTCTGGCTGTATTAGAACAAATTGTAGGATGTGCAAATAAGTAACACTGAGTATAAAACAATAGTGTAAGTAGTTTGTTGTTGGTGGTGGTGGTGTGTGTGTGTGTAACATGAGCAGACATAAGATATATTACATTGTATAGAAGTGTGTAAGTAATTGATATCTGATTGTGAATAAGCAAGCTATTTTGTTAGCTATTTTTTAGTCAGCATGATGCCAAGACGTTCATGATGCTAAATTACGAAGGGATTATTGATATCTTGATCGGCGTTGCCGTGGCGAGGCGATCAATTAACATGTTACTGCGCTCAAACACAAAATGTGGCATAACTCCGCTGTACATTGTTTGATTTGGCCCAGACTTCACATGTATGTTCAATTTTGGGGCAAAATCAGATTCACATGCCAATTGTGATTTATTGTCTTATTGCCACCAACTGGCAATCGGACATAAGGCTTATATACCAAATATTTTAGTATTCCTCTAAGAGATACGCAAATGACCATGATTTGTCCTCGTTAGATTTACTTTAATATACTGAGGTCAAACTGTCTTTGTGTTGTTTTGTGCGCTGTAGTGGTAAATTGATTCAATTTACACAACATGAATGAATCGCTTTCACCAAGTGAAAGTATAACATAAGAATATATTTGTGTCTGGAGTGTGTATCCTCTCCAACCATTTACTAGTCACAAACAGTCATTAGGAACAATAACAAAGTATCTGATGATGCCATAACCCACGCGAGGCTACACACTCAGTGCTTGGGCCCGTTCATCGCTGCTTGCAGCTATATTTATTATTATATTATTATTATTATTATTATTATTATTATTATTATTATTATTATTATTTTTCCACTTTGGCGGCCTTTTTGAGGTGCTTGCCATGAACGAAAACTCATGAAATTTGGCATTATTATTATCATTAAGTTTATTTCCACTCGAGGTGCTTATCAAAAGCTTGGACCTGGGTGTGGCACATCAAAAGGGGCTTATCCATAGCGCCCCCCTTTGTCAAATGTGTTCACTGTGGGCGTCCACTTTTACGCACATGCACCAAACTTGGTAGACATATTGGTCTACCTAAGATGAACAAATTTTGCAATCACACCCCATAACTCTGCCCAACAGGAAGTTGGTCACTTTGGATTTTGTGCGTTTTCACAGGCGCCGAACTTTCGAATACTCCTCCTAGAGGATTCATCCGATTCATACTAAATTTAGTCAGTATGATGCCAAGACATTCCTGATGCTAAATTGCGAAGGGATTTTTGATATCTTGCATGGTGTTGAAATGGCAAAACTATGAATTTATATGTCTCTCCACACAAAAAGGGAATTTGTCATAAGTTCTCCATACATTGCTTGATACGGCTCAAACTTCACAGGTTTTTGGTTATGATGGTTATGATGATATCCACATGCCCAGAGTCACACCCTGGTATAGCGCCACCATCTGGCAACAGAAAGAGTGGCTTTTTCAGCCATCTCAGCTCTAGTGCTCCTAGACGGTTCATCGGATTCAATTCAGATTTGGTGTACATGTGGTCACAGATGTCTTGATTTTATTCTGCAAAGGTATGTTTTGATACGTTGAACAGCGTAGCCATGGGTAAAGGTTGAATTTGGGCACCTCTGAGCAGTTTTTGACCAGTTTCACCAGTCTGATGAATGACAGGATGCTTAACCAATCAAATGAGTTGTAGCGTGGGGTTGTATTTAGGTGCAACGTCATGAATGTAGCCCTTCAGATAGTCGAACAGCGGCCATGTTTTTTAAAGTGTTTTCAGCACGTTAGCAGTGTTGCCAATTCAGCGATTTTGGAGACATTTTGCATGTTTAGTAAAAAACAAACTCCTTTAATTGTGGTATTGTGTTAATTTGGTGCTTAAGTCAGGGATAACTGCGGACGAACTGTCCCGGTTGGAACATTTTTGACGAGTCGCAGGCAAGCTCAGCTTGGAGTCGCGGTGTTGCGAACTCACCCATGTCGGAAGGCATTTCGCATCCTTACTTTTATGAGAAGCAAACATCGTGTATAGTTACCTCGGTTAATTGTGGTGTTGTGTTAATTTCGTTATTGGGAGGAAGGTTGACGAACTGTGGAAATATTGCACATGGCGCAGGGAAATTCCGCTTCAAGTCGTGGAATTAGCTCCGCAAATGCATTTCACTATACATTTAAGTCTATGCATACGCCTGCGTACAGAGAAAATGTCACAGTTATTCTAAAAAAGCCCACCTGTTCGTGGTACTACTTTTGGCAGATTGCTTGGTTCACGTAAGAATAATTCTGTTGATAAACCCGAGTCCTTTTAGCTGTTGCTATGACCGTGTAGCCTGATGTCATGATCAACAACACTCGCGATTTAATCACAACATAATTCAATACGAAACACCGCTGTCTCAAACGAACACAATATGTATGGGTGTTTAGTTACTATCAAATTCAGACTGGACGATCATTAAAGCTAATATATTCAAAGGAACGATTAGCATGATATGCTAGCCCACGGTGTGCTTTATGCTCCATTATCTGACAGCGCATTGAAACGGCTGAGGCTGTAACATTAGGTATGCTTGTATTGTATTTACTGGCTTATGTTAGCTGATTTAAAGCCATGACTTCAGGCTATTGTGATGTGGACTGCTAAATGAGCTTCTATTCCAGGACACGACAATTGTAAGTAATAGTAGTATGACGAGTCTGTTTACTGCATGTAGCCTAAGCTGTAGCCTAAGCTTTTGGGGGAAAGCAAAAGCATCATGAGCAACAGAGTGTGATGTTAATATTCAAAATGATATAATGGTGCTCAAGACATTATGTAGCTACTCAAAATATGTAGGTAAGTAGGATAACTAGTTAAAATTTTGATTACTGAATGTATTTGTTTCTTTAATGAACTACAGTAACCACACTGTTGCAATGAAGGAAAACCAACCCCTGTAGTGTTAGAACAGCATACTCTGGCTGTATTAGAACAAATTGTAGGATGTGCAAATAAGTAACACTGAGTATAAAACAATAGTGTAAGTAGTTTGTTGTTGGTGGTGGTGGTGTGTGTGTGTGTGTAATATGAGCAGACATAAGATATATTACATTGTATAGAAGTGTGTAAGTAATTGATATCTGATTGTGAATAAGCAAGCTATTTTGTTAGCTATTTTTTTAGTCAGCATGATGCCAAGACGTTCATGATGCTAAATTACGAAGGGATTATTGATATCTTGATCGGGCGTTGCCGTGGCGAGGCGATCAATTAACATGTTACTGCGCTCAAACACAAAATGTGGCATAACTCCGCTGTACATTGTTTGATTTGGCCCAGACTTCACATGTATGTTCAATTTTGGGGCAAAATCAGATTCACATGCCAATTGTGATTTATTGTCTTATTGCCACCAACTGGCAATCGGACATAAGGCTTATATACCAAATATTTTAGTATTCCTCTAAGAGATACGCAAATGACCATGATTTGTCCTCGTTAGATTTACTTTAATATACTGAGGTCAAACTGTCTTTGTGTTGTTTTGTGCGCTGTAGTGGTAAATTGATTCAATTTACACAACATGAATGAATTGCTTTCACCAAGTGAAAGTATAACAAGAAATATATTTGTGTCTGGAGTGTGTATCCTCTCCAACCATTTACTAGTCACAAACAGTCATTAGGAACAATAACAAAGTATCTGATGATGCCATAACCCACGCGAGGCTACACACTCAGTGCTTGGGCCCGTTCATCGCTGCTTGCAGCTATATTTATTATTATTATTATTATTATTATTATTATTATTATTATTTTTCTTTGGAGGCCTTTTTGAGGTGCTTGCCATGAACGAAAACTCATGAAATTTGGCACACACATCAGAAGTTGCGGTCATCGGGGATTATCAAAACCTTGGACCTGGGTGTGGCACGGGGCTCCATAGCGCCCCTTTGTCAAATGTGTTCACTGTGGGCGTCCAATTTTACGCACATGCACCAAACTTGGTAGGCATATTGGTCTACCTAAGATGAACAAATTTCGCAATCACACCCTTAACTCTGCCCAACAGGAAGTTGGTCACTTTGGATTTTGTGCGTTTTCACAGGCGCCAAACTTTTGAATACTCCTCCTAGAGGATTGATCCGATTCATACCAAATTTAGTCAGTATGATGCCAAGACATTCCTGATGCTAAATTGCGAAGGGATTTTTGATATCTTGCATGGTGTTGAAATGGCAAAACAATGAATTCATATGTCTCGCCACACAAAAAGGGAATTTGTCATAAGTTCTCCATACATTGCTTGATACGGCTCAAACTTCACAGGTTTTTGGTTATGATGGTTATGATGATATCCACATGCCCAGAGTCACACCCTGGTATAGCGCCACCATCTGGCAACAGAAAGAGTGGCTTTTAATAATCTCAGCTCTAGTGCTCCTAGACGGTTCATCGGATTCAATTCAGATTTGGTGTACATGTGGTCACAGATGTCTTGATTTTATTCTGCAAAGGTATTTTTTGATACGTTGAACAGCGTAGCCATGGGCAAAGGTTGAATTTGGGCACCTCTAAACAGTTTTTGACCAGTTTCACCAGTCTGATGAATGACAGGATGCTTAACCAATCAAATGAGTTGTAGCGTGGGGTTGTATTTAGGTGCAACGTCATGAATGTAGCCCTTCAGATAGTGGAACAGCGGCCATGTTTGTTAAAGTGTTTTGAGCACGTTAGCAGTGTTGCCAATTCAGCGATTTTGGAGACATTTTGCATGTTTAGTAAAAACAAACTCCTTTAATTGTGGTATTGTGTTAATTTGGTGCTTAAGTCAGGGATAATCATGACGAACTGTCCCGGTTGGAACATTTTTGACGAGTCGCAGGCAAGCTCAGCTTGAGTCGCGCTGTTGCGAACTCACCCATGTCGGAAGGCATTTCCTTACTAATCCTTACTTTTATGAGAAGCAAACATCGTGTATAGTTACCTCGGTTAATTGTGGTGTTGTGTTAATTTCGTTATTGGGAGGAAGGTTGACGAACTGTCGAAATATTGCACATGGCGCAGGGAAATTCCGCTTCAAGTCGTGGAATTAGCTCCGCAAATGCATTTCACTATACATTTAAGTCTATGCATACGCCTGCGTGCAGAGAAAATCTCACAGTTATTCTAAAAAAGCCCACCTGTTCGTGGGTACTACTTTTTGCAGATTGATTGGTTCACGTAAGAATAATTCTGTTGATAAACCCGAGTCCTTTTAGCTGTTGCTATGACCGTGTAGCCTGATGTCATGATCAACAACACTCGTCGATTTAATCACAACATAATTCAATACGAAACGTTCAAAGGAACGATTAGCATGTTATGCTAGCCCCCATAGTATGCTTACTAAGAAACTTTTTTTTTTTAGTTTTATTTAGAATCATGACACTATTGTCTGTATCGCCTAATGACAGACATGAGCATTAATGTAACAGTAGTAACCTATTTTTTGTTTGTTTGCAAACAAACCTCAGCAAGTGGGTTGCTTGCTCATATTTTTGTTTGTTTGCCAATACCTCAGCAAGTGGGTTGCTTGCTCATATTTTTGTTTGTTTGCCAATACCTCAGCAAGTGGGTTGCTTGCTCATATTTTCTGGTTGTGTGGTTTTAAGCCCGAATCCTTATAGCTATCGCTATGACCATGTAATCTGGCATCAGATGTGAGTGCATTGTTGGATGACGAAATGTCACGGGTCACGACTGCCGGAGGTGCGAGGGCCCGCCATCGCCGCTTGCGGCTATATTTTTTTTATGATCTCCTGTAGTTTAGCTGCTGATAACCGCGTCGAAACACTCCTTATCATCGTGTTTCCCTTTTTCGTGTTGTCCTGTCTCACAATGACCTTCTCACGATTGATAGATAGATATTCTAGTTTATTTTGTTTCATCAGTGTTTGTCTGCGTTGTGTTAATAAACTTGTTTTATTAATGACATCGTCGTCTCGTCGGTATTTTGTATCAACAAACCGGGCTCTAATAGGCTTAAAAGACCTCATTTTATTAATTACTATGTTCGTTGAGGAATGTTAACTAAGCCAAATGGCCGGTGCCTCCGTGGGGGTAGGCATGTCCCCTACAAAATTGGTGGTCCGTGTGAGGAAGTCTAACATCCCCGACACAACACAGCATAGTTTGTGACACGAATAAAGGTTAACTGCAATAACAACACTAAAGAATTTCAAAATAAGAACTGGAAGGCTTTATGAAAGTTCATAGACAAGAATTTAATGTACTTCACTTCCAATTTTCATAAAATTGAGCTGAATACATCAGAATAGTTCCTTAACAACTCATCAACAACCTTCTATCAGCCTGTCCTATCAGCCACAAGGTCCACAAGTGCAACTTCAACTTAATGACTTTTCAGGCGAACCATGAAAGAAATACTTATATAACCATAACCAAAATGTTAGCTGCACCTCTTAGTATCATTATCTGTGAACAGAAATTTTTAAACAAAAGCGAATGGGTGAAGCTTGAATGAACAGCTTTGACCTCTCCCATACAGACAAACACACACACACACACACACACACACACAAAATGACCTAAATAAGTTACACCTTGCTCTATTTATGTGCTGTTATAGTAATGGCAGACTACTTTGTCTCCTTGGAAAGTTAACTAGCTCACTCGTTAGCTGCCTGATTAGCTAGACAACGGTCTTTCTTGCATACTTTTGCACACAGCAAGTTTGACATCAGTTATTCGCGCACTCTGTCACACCAGTGTGAACTCATCACACGCACTCATTCGGTAGTGGCGAGATCAGATACATTCATCAAACTAATGTCACAGTCTCATTGCTCCAACAGGAGTTTATGTCACAGACTCTACTTATGGTTTCTGTGCCTCACTCAAGTTGAACTCTTTTACACACAACACACAAAAATATATGCTGGCCCAAGGAGCAGGTTTCTTTTCAACACTGGGAAGGATACTGCCGATCAGTGCTTTTATTTTATGACAAGAGCAGTGGCGTCGTTAGGTCCGATCATTCGGGGCTATAGCCCCGAATATTTTAAGCCTAGCCCCGAATATTTTCGCCCTGAAAAATGAGGTGTTTATAGCAAAACAACAGTGTAAAGATATGTAGCATAATAACCTTTGAATGTGTGTGTGTGACAATATTTATTTATTATGAAGGTAGATATAATCTCCCCAACCTACCGATGCCGATCTCCCTTCAAAAAAAGGACAAGCCCCAGGCAAACTTGACTTAGCCCCTGATCTTTTCAACAGCTAGAAACGCCCTTGTCGGACACAATGTCTAACTATGAATTCGAGCATTTTCTATGACCCCTGTCCATTTTCAAAAAAACTTAAGGCCTCAAATTCACAAACTCGAGAATTTACAAAGCCCGTGGGACCTCTACAGTATTAGATTCAAATTTGTAAGACTAAAGTTGTAAAAGAAGTGAATTTGATCACTGCTAATAAATGCAGTTATTCATCTTAATTTTCACAGAATGATAATACACATAAGCCACTGTTTTTTAGCTCTTACCTTGTGGGATGGTGAATCCTGGTGGCAGCTGAAAAGTAGTCTGCTGCTGAGGTGGTCTTACAATCAACTGCGGTGCCACTATCCTTTGACTGGCACCTACTCCGGGTTGAAGATGTTGGAGCTGTGTAGCAGTGGCCACGATTGGAGAAGTTGAAGGAGTTCCAGGTCTTACACTAATTGTAGTGACCGTCGGTTGACCCACAATGTTCATCGCCTGTTTCGTTACAGTCGTGGGGGTTACGGGACTGTACGGGGCTGCAGGCCACGAGCTGGCAGCAGAACTACGCTGCTGGCTGGTTAGGGGGTTAAGAACGGGGCCGGGAGAAATAATAGGGGTGTTTATTGATCTCACCACGCCAGGCTGACTCGACAGTATTTTTGATGGTATAGGCGAGTCTGATATCCTATTAGTGGCATCTGCGCTCTTGTTGTGGTTTACCATCTGAGTAGCTGCAGTGCCTGGGGGACCTATCCGAGCATCTTCCTGGACTAATGCTTTAACTGTAGCACCATTTCCATTCTGTGAAATGCAAGCCATGATGTGACTCGGAAGTGTCTGCAGAGCTATAGTCGGAGTCCCCCGATCATCTAGCGTAATGACAGTTTGAGCAGCAGAAAAATCTGGCGGAGCTACACTTAAAGTGGTCGTATTTGAACACGATGCTACAATTACACTGGAGTTAACTGTACTGACACTACTAACGACCGTGTTTACGTCACTTTCCAACGACACAGTTCCACCTCCGGCTTGGAATCCTGTAGCGGCAGTGGCAGAATTTGAATGAGAGTTGACTACCGTTACCGCTCCACTCTTTCCGTTTAAACTCTGTATTCCTACAGGAACAGTCCTTATCGCTGGGGTAATGTCATTTTTTAAAAGATCAGTCTCTGCTGTTACGGTTGCTGCTCCACCGGAACCCAAAGCAGTACCTTTGTTGGAATGGTTGATGCTGATCGGTGGAGGTAGCAAAGTTACCAGACCAGATGCAGACAGTGTTGTGATGTTACATTCTCCATGTGATTGCAAGCCGCTACTAGCGTTTACCCCGGTCGCAGAAGTGATGGAGGCTTCCTCGAACGGGGAAATGGCACTAAGTAAAGACGGTCTCTTATCGGAGCTAATTTCTTTAGAATTAGGCTCCCGACTTATCCCAGCTTTATGCTGTGGTTGTTGCTGCTGCTGCTCTAGTACAGTGCCCACTTGGACAGGTAGCATTCTTCTTAAGTGGCGACTGGTAGCCCCTGTAGACCCAACACTCCCGGTTTCAGTATGTGGAGCTGGTGGGTTGCTTTGACCGACAAGCTGTGATTCCAGTGAGCCCACTAAGTCGCTTACAGCTTTTTCGTCCACCTCGGAGAAGAACATCTCTTCCAAAGGGTCGGAGGCGCCCGCCATCTTTGATCTCAGACTACTGTCCAATTTCCATGAAGCTTGTACGCAGGCGTGTTACTAGGCATTGTGGGAATGCGTGTGACATCAGAGCGCCAAAATTCATCTCCCAGACCTTTTGGTTTTATTTCATAGGAAGGTGTTCGTAAAACAAATAATTACAAAGGATATCCTCTGGATAACAAAGAAATCCTCATCATTGTAATATTGCAATAGATATTTGTTGCATAATTTTTAAAAGGTAATTCTTGTAATTGCATTAATATATACTTTGGTACTCTCCAAATATTCGTACAAAGAATATGGCCTTTGAAAAACGTCAGTAACTCTTACCTTATACTGACAGCAAGAATTCAAGTACTGTATGAAAACAAAAGCTCTATAGATCGACAGCAGTCATACAAAATACTTAATGTAGATAGATAAATGCATGGGTCAAAGATCTCCGGCCCCACACCGGAAATCCGGCGTGCAGAGATTTTAGATCAGGCAATGAATTATTACTAACGTATACCAGACCGGAACGCAATTCTATTAAAAACTATCACTGACGTGGTGTTTTTGGGATGAGTCTTAACCAATAGTAGCCTGATTAAGCGACGTACTGGCACGAGAGCACTGTTCTTATCCAATCGGCAACTAGCTTCGGCTTTCTGTGAGGCGGTCCCAAGTATTTGAGGGGACTGTATCAGTTGATTATAGTGGTGTTCAAAACGATTCTTTTTAGTGATTCAGTTCCTTTCGTTCAGTTCAATAAAATGATTCGAATCACTGATTCGTCACTGATTGACTGATTCCAATCACTGATTCGTTCATTTCCATATCCGGTTGGGCGGCATACACGAATCTGTAAATAGTTTTATTGAATTTTAAAAATTACCCTACATTGTTCCAAACATCATGTCCATTATTAGCCTGCTCTGCAGCAAAACAGCACGTGTGAAACCAAATGTCAATGAAATTAATAATACCCTAATTAAATCGTAATATCCATTACTTGAAACTGCACCATGCTATTCAAACAATCATGCAGCCGCAGAGTATACTTCGTCTTTAGTCTTTAATAGCACCCCACATTTTATAGTAACTACGTATAATAAGTACATGTCATTTGCTAAAACTAAAAACATTCACTGAGGGGAAAAAAGAGCCACGCTTATATCCAAAGCGAAAAACTTTGTTTTACAAGTTTTGAACTAACCGAGCCCAAACATTTTAATATACTTGTAGTCACTGCTCAAATCGTAATGTGACAGTGAAGGCATGTCACTGCCCCCGCTATCTGTCACATATACGGTAGTTCATTGAAACGCACCGAACAAACACATAGGGGCAATTGCTCTGTCGTTAGCTTAGCTGCGGTTTAGAGTAGGTTAAACCCCATTGCTGTGTCATCGGTACCTGTGGTTTAACCTACTGCTGAGGTTTAGCTTGATCTCAGTTGCTGTGTCTTCAAGAAATCTCGTATCAGCCACTAGAGGTAACTTTTTGTGCGTATTTGCTTAACCCTGATACTGAGGTGGTTTAAGGAGAGACTAAACCATCTCATCTGCAGAATGAGACCTACATCACATCCTACACACAAATTGTACTAATATTTTGTTAGCCTGATGTCTGCCCCCATGTAGGCCTATGTCGTCACTTACTGTGTGAAATGAAAGCTATATAGGCATCTCTCTTTATATAGTCCTACAATTAAGGTTTGCGGGGATAACATTCTACATCTTCGAAAAATGTAGGCTGTTTTTTTCTAACCACAAAGACAGACAAAACACCCTTAATCTAAAGAGTGCATTCTTTATTCATCACCAGGATTTTTGCGCCGTGCAGCACCGTCAATTTTCAACAAAAAGATATATATACTGTATGTATGTATATAGCAATCGAACACATTTATTTATCTCACAGTGTGGCGAATGTCCCCCTGGTCTGGGCCAGATGGACTGAGGGTGCTCCTCCACACTTTGAAGTCTTCTGGAAATAAGTTCTTGCAGAGTCTGATGTTAGTTTAAGCTTTGGTTTATTGCATATGGTGATCAGTCACATACAGTAAACCGGGTTGGTCCGCAGATCAACAAGTTACAATGCATTCGCAAGCATACCCCAACACACTCTCTGACACCCCTTGGCCTGCATCCTTCTATTATGCTGTTTTCCCAACTCCTCCTTTACCGTGGCCTATTCCCTAACTCCTTCCAGGCTCCTCCTTCAAGATTACCTCGTCTCACGTAATACACCATTATCTTTTACCTGGAAAATCCCAAAAACCCCATGGACATTAAGCGTATATTAATTTTAAGGCATATCACTTTTGGAAATTCCCATTATTTTCCAGGCCTGCACCTGATTTTTAAAAAATAATTCAATAATACAGCAGGCTCGTCCTATCTCTTACGCTTACCCATGTCTGGAATTTCCCATTATTTCCAGGCCCTTGCTTGAATAATTTTTAAAAAAGGGCTAAATAACTTCAAGGGCTGGTCTGGCCATACTGCACTTCTTCAAGGTCATCCATTCTGATACCAACCATCCTGGAAGAACTCCCAGATGCCTGCGGCCTTGAATAGCCCCCCGGCCTTGCTTAAACTCATAAAATCATATTAAAACCACACACAGAAAATCCCAGTGTATTAATAATATTAATAATAGTGCTTAATGTTTCTCAGTAGTTGTGCTTGCATTAGTAGTGCTCAAAAATATATTCCAGTTGTGCTTGTGTTTCAAAACATACTTCAGTAGCGCTCATATTAGTAACAGTGCTCAAAACCTACATAGTACTCAAACAGTGTTGTGTTTCAAAACATTTCTCCACTTAATGTTTCTCAGTAGTTGTGCTTGCATTAGTAGTGCTCAAAAATATATTCCAGTTGTGCTTGTGTTTCAAAACATACTTCAGTAGCGCTCATATTAGTAACAGTGCTCAAAACCTACATAGTACTCAAACAGTGTTGTGTTTCAAAACATTTCTCCACCACAACAGCCACTCTTATGCAAATGTCTATGCACGTCCCTGAGTAACAATAAAGTCATAACTTTAGTTCCCTGTCAGACACTTCAGCAACGACAGGATCCAGGAAGGGTCTTATTTATTGCAGGGAAATAAACTTTATTTTTGGCGATGTGAAGTCAATTGTACAAGAAATATATAAGCCTGAAGCTGCGTTTTAACCGAAAGCGAAGCGTTTGAAATTTACGAGCGACGCGAATGCATGAAAAGTCAATTGCAAGAGGCGAATGGGCGTGAGTAATCGCAGGGAACCTTCAAGGGACGCAAAATGAGTGAAATTCGCTTGTTCATTTTTCAGGCAAGTAATCAAACCCGCTCGAGGAAAGCGAAACGAGATTTCGCTTCGCGTTCGGTTAAAACGCAGCTTAATAGCACTGTGTTGTGGATTGCCGTAAAACTCATATGTACTTTTTAGCTGCACAAACTTTACGTTTCGTAGTCATTACAGTTAGGATTTTCCAGCACTTTCAAATTAAGAGGAGAATAAGCATGAGCTTGTCAAATGCCATGGCGGGCCAAAACAAAGGGAGCGCGGGCCAAAGGTGGCCCACGAGCCCCAAATTGGGCGGCCCTGTCTTAAAGGAAGAACATTAATCATAAAGAAAAGCTAACGACAAAAACAAAAAGAATCATGGGAACACACACTTCCTTAGCAGCAGTAGCTAACTATCAACTGCTACAATATATTATGTAGCCTAAGGACCATAATTAGAATAATCCACAAAA
>JAFDVH010000117.1:0-18951 GCA_019176425.1 Megalops atlanticus | reverse complement strand
AAAAGGGCCCGAAACTCTCTCAAAAACCTTTCTGAGCCCAAAACAGTGATTCTTAGTGAAAATATTTACTCAACACAGATTTTCCCACTAGATGGCCAGAAACGCTCTCAAATGCTTTTGAGCCCAAAAAAGTGAAAATTAGTGCAGAATTCACTCAACACAGAGTTTCCACAAAAAAGGCCAGAAACGCCCTCAAATCTTTTTTCAGAGTCCAAAAAAGGGTGATTGATAGGAGATATTCACTCTTCCAAGGTTTCACTGGAGAGAGCCAGAAACGCTCTCAAATGCTGCCTAGGAGTCCAAAAGTGATTCTTAGAGAGATATTTACTCAACACAGAGTTTCCACTAGATGACATTTCTCAAATGCACTTTCAGAGTCAAAATTGATTCTTGTGCAGATATTCACTCAACACAGAGTTTCCACTGGAAGGCCAGAAACGCTCTCAAATGCACTTTAGGAGTCCAAAATTGATTCCTTTGTGCAGATATTTACTCAACTTTAGAGTTTTCACTAGACAGTAATACCAAATGAACTTTCTTCTGAGGCCAAAAAGGTGATTCTATGTTCACTCAACACAGAGTTTTCACTGGATACCAGAAACGCCTGAAGCACTTCTTACTGCAGATATTCACTCAATACAGAGTTTTCACTGGAGACCGTGAAACGCTCTCAAATGCACTTTAGGGTCAAAAACAGTGATTCTAGTGCAGATATTCACTCAAATACAGAGTTTCACTAGAAGGCCAGAAACGCCTCAAATGCACTTTCTGAGACCAAAAATGATTCTAGTGCAGATATTCACTCAACAGAAAGTACAAAAGAAACGCTGTGCACTTTCAGAGTCCAAACGTGATTCTTAGTGAGTTATTCATCAACACAGAGTTTACACTAGAAGGCCAGAAACACTCTCAAATGCACTTTTCGGAGTCCAAAAGTAGTTCTTACTGCAGATATTCACTAACACAGAGTTTCCACTGGAAGTCCAGTCACGCTCTCAAATGCACTTTCAGAGTCCAAAAAGTGATTCTTACTGCAGATATTCACTCAACACAGAGTTTCCACTGGAAGGCCAGAAATCCTCTCAAATGAACTGGAGTCCAAAAAGTGATTCTTAGTGCAGATATTCACTCAACACAGAGATTCCACTGATAGGCCAGAAAATCTCTCAAATGCACTTTCAGAGTCCAAAAAGTGATTCTTACTGCAGATATTCACTCAACACAGATTTTCCACTGGAAGGCCAGGAAACGCACTTTCTCAAATGCATTCTTTTAACTCAACACAGAGTTTTAAAAGTGATTCTTAGTGAGAGATATTTACTCAACACAGAGTTTCACTAGATGGCCAGAAACGCTTCAAATGCACTTTCAGAGTCCAAAAAGTGATTCTTACTGCAGATATTCACTCAACACAGAGTTTCCACTGGAAGGCCAGAAACGCTCTCAAATGCACTTTAGGAGTCCAAAAAGTGATTCTTAGAGAGAGATATTTACTCAACACAGAGTTTCCACTAGATGGCCAGAAACGCTCTCAAATGCACTTTCAGAGTCCAAAAAGTGATTCTTACTGCAGATATTCACTCAACACAGAGTTTCCACTGGAAGGCCAGAAACGCTCTCAAATGCACTTTAGGAGTCCAAAAGTGATTCTTAGAGAGAGATATTTACTCAACACAGAGTTTCCACTAGATGGCCAGAAACGCTCTCAAATGCACTTTCAGAGTCCAAAAAGTGATTCTTACTGCAGATATTCACTCAACACAGAGTTTCCACTGGAAGGCCAGAAACGCTCTTAAATGCACTTTAGAGTCCAAAAAGTGATTCTTAGAGAGAGATATTTACTCAACACAGAGTTTCACTAGATGGCCAGAAACGCTCTCAAATGCACTTTCGAGTCCAAAAAAGTGATTCTTACTGCAGATATTCACTCAACACAGAGTTTCCACTGGAAGGCCAGAAACGCTCTCAAATGCACTTTTTAGGAGTCCAAAAAGTGATTCTTAGTGAGAGATATTTACTCAACACAGAGTTTCCACTAGATGGCCAGAAACGCTCTCAAATGCACTTTCGAGTCCAAAAAGTGATTCTTACTGCAGATATTCACTAAACACAGAGTTTCCACTGAAAGCCAGAAACACTCTCAAATGCACTTTCAGAGTCCAAAAGTGATACCTACTGCAGATATTCACTCAAAACAGATTTTCCACTGGAAGTCCAGTAACGCTCTCAAATGAACTTTCAGAGTCCAAAAAGTGATTGTTAGTGCAGATATTCTCTCAACACAGAGTTTCCACTGGAAGGCCAGAAACGCTCTCAAATGCACTTTAGGAGTCCAAAAAAGTGATTCTTACTGCAGATATTCACTCAACACAGAGTTTCCACTGGAAGGCCAGAAATGCTCTCAAATGAACTTTCAGAGTCCAAAAAAGTGATTATAACTGCAGATATTCACTCAACACAGAGTTTCCACTGGAAGGCCAAAAACGCTCTCAATGCACTTTCTGAGACCAAAATAGTGATTCTTAGTGCAGACATTCACTTAACAGAAAGTTTCCACAAAAAGGCCAGAAACGCTCTCAAATGCACTTTCAGAGTCCAAAAAAGTGATTCTTAGTGCAGATATTCACTCAACACAGTTTCCACAAAAAGGCCAGAAACACTCTCAAATGCACTTTAGGAGTCCAAAAAAGTGATTCTAACTGCAGATATTCACTCAACACAGAGTTTCCACTGGAAGGCCAAAAACGCTCTCAATGCACTTTCTGAGACCAAAATAGTGATTCTTAGTGCAGACATTCACTTAACAGAAAGTTTCCACAAAAAGGCCAGAAACGCTCTCAAATGCACTTCCAGAGTCCAAAAAAGTGATTCTTAGTGCAGATATTCACTCAACACAGTTTCCACAAAAAGGCCAGAAACACTCTCAAATGCACTTTCAGAGTCCAAAAAAGTGATTCTTTGTGCAGATACTCAGTCAACACAGAGTTTACACTGGAAGTCCAGTAACACTCTCAAATGAACTTTCGGAGTCCAAAAACGTGATTCTTACTGCAGATATTCACTCAACACAGAGTTTCCACTGGTAGCCCAGAAACGCTCTCAAATGCACTTTCGGAGTCAAAAAAGTGATTCTTAGTACAGATATTCACTCAACAGAAAGTTTCCACAAAAAGGCCAGAAACTCTCTCAAAGGCACTTTCAGAGTACAAAAAAGTGATTCTTAGTGCAGATATTCACTCAACACAGATTTTCCGCTGGAAGGCCAGAAACGCTCTCAGATGCACTTTAGGAGTCCAAAAAAGTGATTGTTAGTGCAGATATTCACTCAACACAGAGTTTCCACTGGAAGACCAGAAACGCTCTCAAATACACTTTCTGTGTCCAAAACTGATTCTTACTGCAGATATTCACTCAACAGAAAGTTTCCACAAAAAGGCCAGAAAGCTCTCGAATGCACTTTCAGAGTCCAAAACGTGATTCTCAGCGCAGTTATTCACTCAACACAGAGTTTACACTCTATGGCCAGAAACACTCTGAAATGCACTTTCGGAGTCCAAAAAAGTGATTCTTACTGCAGATATTCACTCAACACAGAGATTCCACTGGAAGGCCAAAATCGCTCTCAAATGCACTTTCAGAGTCCAAAAAAGTGATTCTTACTGCAGATATTCACTCAACACAGAATTTCCACTGGAAGGCCAGAAACGCTCTCAAATGCGCTTTAGGAGTCCAAAAAAGTGATTCTTAGTGAGAGATATTTACTCAACACAGAGGTTCCACTAGATGGCCAGAAACGCTCTCAAATGCACTTTAGGAGTCCAAAAAAGTGATTCTTACTGCAGATATTCAGTCAACACAGAGTTTCCACTGGAAGGCCAGAAACGCTCTCAAATGAACTTTCAGAGTCCAAAAAAGTGATTCTAACTGCAGATATTCACTCAACACAGAGTTTCCACTGGAAGGCCAGAAACGCTCTCAAATGCACTTTCTGAGACCAAAAAAGTGATTCTTAGTGCAGATATTCACTCAACACAGAGTTTTTAAGAGAAGGCCAGAAACTCTCTCAGAAGCACTTCTGATTCCAAAACATTGATTCTTAGTGCAGATATTCACTCAACACAGAGTTTCCACTGGAAGGCCAGAAATGCTCTCAAATGCACTTTCAGAGTACAAAAACGTGATTCTTACTGCAGATATTCACTCAATACAGAGTTTACACTGGAAATCCAGAAACGCTCTCAAATGCACTTTCAGAGTGCAAAAAAGTGATTCTTACTGCAGATATTCACTCAACACAGAATTTTCACTGGAAGGCCAGAAACGCTCTCAAACTTTCAGAGTCCAAAAAAGTGATTCTTACTGCAGATATTCACTCAACACAGAGTTTCCACAAAAAGGCCAGAAACGCTCTCAAATGCACTTTCAGAGTCCAAAAAAATGATTCTTCGTGCAGGTATTCACTCAACACAGAGTTTTCACTGGAAGGCCAGAAACGCTATTAAATGCACTTTCAGAGTCCAAAAAAGTGATACTTAGTGCATATATTCGCTCAACACAGAGTTTCCAGAAGAAGGCCAGAAACTCTCTCAGAAGCACTTTCAGAGTCCAAAACAGTGATTCTTAGTGCAGATATTCACTCAACACAGAGTTTCCACTGGTAGGCCAGCAACCCTCTCAAATGAACTTTCGGAGTCCAAAAAAGTGATTCTTAGTGCAGATATTCACTCAACACAGAGTTTCCACTGGAAGGCCAGAAATGCTCTCAAATGCACTTTCAGAGTACAAAAACGTGATTCTCAGCGCAGTTATTCACTCAATACAGAGTTTACACTAGATAGCCAGAAACGCTGTCAAATGCACTTTCAGAGTGCAAAAAAGTGATTCTTACTGCAGATATTCACTCAACACAGAGTTTCCACTGGAAGGCCAGAAACGCTCTCAATGCACTTTCTGAGACCAAAATAGTGATTCTTAGTGCAGACATTAACTCAACACAGAGTTTTTAAGAGAAGGCCAGAAACTCTCTCAGAAGCACTTCTGAGTCCAAAACAGTGATTCTTAGCGCAGACATTCACTCAACACAGAGTTTCCACTGGAAAGCCAGAAACGCTCTAAATGCATTTTCAGAGTCCAAATAAGTGATTCTTACTGCAGATATTCTCTCAACACAGAGTTTCCACTGGAAGGCCAGTAACGCTCTTAAATGCACTTTCAGAGTCCAAAAACGGGATTCTCAGCGCAGTTATTCATCCAACACAAAGTTTACAATCGAAGGCCAGAAACATTGTCAAATGCACTTTCAGAGTGCAAAAAAGAGATTCTTACTGCAGATATTCACTCAACACAGAATTTCCACTGGAAGGCCAGAAACGCTCTCAAATGCGCTTTAGGAGTCCAAAAAAGTGATTCTTAGTGAGAGATATTTACTCAACACAGAGTTTCCACTAGATGGCCAGAAACGCTCTCAAATGCACTTTAGGAGTCCAAAAAAGTGATACTTAGTGCATATATTCGCTCAACACAGAGTTTCCAGGAGAAGGCCAGAAACTCTCTCAGAAGCACTTTCAGAGTCCAAAACAGTGATTCTTAGTGCAGATATTCACTCAACACAGAGTTTCCACTGGTAGGCCAGCAACCCTCTCAAATGAACTTTCGGAGTACAAAAAAGTGATTCTTAGCGCAGATATTCACTCAACACAGAGTTTCCACTGGAAGGCCAGAAACGCTCTCAAATGCACTTTCAGAGTCCAAAACAGTGATTCTTACTGCAGATATTCACTCAACACAGAGTTTCCACTGGAAATCCAGAAACGCTCTCAAATGCATTTTCAGAGTCCAAAAACGTGATTCTTACTGCAGATATTCACTCAACACAGAATTTTCACTGGTAGCCCAGAAACGCTCTCAAACTTTCAGAGTCCAAAAAAGTGATAGTGCAGATATTCACTCAACACAGAGTTTCCACAAAAGGCCAGAAACGCCCTCAAATGCATTTTTCAGAGTCCAGAAAAGTGATTGATAGTGCAGATATTCACTCAACAGAGAGTTTACACTGGAAGGCCAGAAACGCTCTCAAATGCACTTTTGGAGAGCAAAAAAGTGATTCTTTGTGCAGATATTCACTCAACACAGAGTTTCCACTGGAAGGCCAGAAACGCTCTCAAATGCATTTTCAGAGTCCAAAAATTGATTCTTCAGGCAGATATTCACTCAACACAGAGTTTCCACTGGAAGTCCAGAAACGCTCTCAAATGCATTTTCAGAGTCCAAAAATTGATTCTTCGTGCAGATATTCACTCAACACAGAGTTTTCACTGGAAGACCAGAAACGCTCTCTGAAGCACTTTCAGAGTCTAAAACAGTGATTCTTAGTGCAAATATTCACTCAACACAGAGTTTCCACTGGAAGGCCAGAAACGCTCTCAAATGCACTTTCGGAGTCCAAAAAAGTGATTCTTAGTGCAAATATTCACTCAACAGAAAGTTTCCACAAAAAGGCCAGAAACGCTCTCAAATGCACTTTCAGAGTCCAAAAACGTGATTCTCAGCGCAGTTATTCACTCAACACAGAGTTTACACTAGATAGCCAGAAACGCTGTCAAATGCATTTTAGGAGTCCAAAAAACTGATTGTTAGTGCAGATATTCACTCAACACAGAGTTTCCACTGGAAGACCAGAAACGCTCTCAAATACACTTTCTGTTTCCAAAAACTGATTCTTACTGCAGATATTCACTCAACACAGAATTTCCACTGGAAGGCCAGAAACGCTCTCAAATGCGCTTTAGGAGTCCAAAAAAGTGATTCTTAGTGAGAGATATTTACTCAACACAGAGGTTCCACTAGATGGCCAGAAACGCTCTCAAATGCATTTTAGGAGTCCAAAAAAGTGATTCTTACTGCAGATATTCAGTCAACACAGAGTTTCCACTGGAAGGCCAGAAACGCTCTCAAATGAACTTTCAGAGTCCAAAAAAGTGATTCTAACTGCAGATATTCACTCAACACAGAGTTTCCACTGGAAGGCCAGAAACGCTCTCAAATGCACTTTCTGAGACCAAAAAAGTGATTCTTAGTGCAGATATTCACTCAACACAGAGTTTTTAAGAGAAGGCCAGAAACTCTCTCAGAAGCACTTCTGATTCCAAAACATTGATTCTTAGTGCAGATATTCACTCAACACAGAGTTTCCACTGGAAGGCCAGAAATGCTCTCAAATGCACTTTCAGAGTACAAAACGTGATTCTCAGCGCAGTTATTCACTCAATACAGAGTTTACACTAGATAGCCAGAAACGCTGTCAAATGCACTTTCAGAGTGCAAAAAAGTGATTCTTACTGCAGATATTCACTCAACACAGAGTTTCCACTGGAAGGCCAGAAACGCTCTCAATGCACTTTCTGAGACCAAAATAGTGATTCTTAGTGCAGACATTAACTCAACACAGAGTTTTTAAGAGAAGGTCAGAAACTCTCTCAGAAGCACTTCTGAGTCCAAAACAGTGATTCTTAGTGCAGATATTCACTCAACACAGAGTTTCCACTGGTAGGCCAGCAACCCTCTCAAATGAACTTTCGGAGTACAAAAAAGTGATACTTAGCGCAGATATTCACTCAACACAGAGTTTCCACTGGAAGGCCAGAAACGCTCTCAAATGCACTTTCAGAGTCCAAAACAGTGATTCTTACTGCAGATATTCACTCAACACAGAGTTTCCACTGGAAATCCAGAAACGCTCTCAAATGCATTTTCAGAGTCCAAAAACGTGATTCTTACTGCAGATATTCACTCAACACAGAATTTTCACTGGTAGCCCAGAAACGCTCTCAAACTTTCAGAGTCCAAAAAAGTGATAGTGCAGATATTCACTCAACACAGAGTTTCCACAAAAAGGCCAGAAACGCCCTCAAATGCATTTTTCAGAGTCCAGAAAAGTGATTGATAGTGCAGATATTCACTCAACAGAGAGTTTACACTGGAAGGCCAGAAACGCTCTCAAATGCACTTTTGGAGAGCAAAAAAGTGATTCTTTGTGCAGATATTCACTCAACACAGAGTTTCCACTGGAAGGCCAGAAACGCTCTCAAATGCATTTTCAGAGTCCAAAAAATTGATTCTTCGTGCAGATATTCACTCAACACAGAGTTTCCACTGGAAGGCCAGAAACGCTCTCAAATGCATTTTCAGAGTCCAAAAAATTGATTCTTCGTGCAGATATTCACTCAACACAGAGTTTTCACTGGAAGACCAGAAACGCTCTCTGAAGCACTTTCAGAGTCTAAAACAGTGATTCTTAGTGCAAATATTCACTCAACACAGAGTTTCCACTGGAAGGCCAGAAACGCTCTCAAATGCACTTTCGGAGTCCAAAAAAGTGATTCTTAGTGCAAATATTCACTCAACAGAAAGTTTCCACAAAAAGGCCAGAAACGCTCTCAAATGCACTTTCAGAGTACAAAAACGTGATTCTCAGCGCAGTTATTCACTCAACACAGAGTTTACACTAGAGAGCCAGAAACGCTGTCAAATGCACTTTCAGAGTGCAAAAAAGTGATTCTTACTGCAGATATTCACTCAACACAGAGTTTCCACTGGAAGACCAGAAACGCTCTCAAATGCACTTTCAGAGTCCAAAAAAGTGATTCTTACTGCAGATATTCACTCAACACAGAGTTTCCACTGGAAATCCAGAAACACTCTCAAATGCATTTTCAGAGTCCAAAAAAGTGATTCTTACTGCAGATATTCACTCAACACAGAATTTTCACTGGAAGGCCAGAAACGCTCTCAAACTTTCAGAGTCCAAAAAAGTGATAGTGCAGATATTCACTCAACACAGAGTTTCCACAAAAAGGCCAGAAACGCCCTCAAATGCATTTTTCAGAGTCCAGAAAAGTGATTGATAGTGCAGATATTCACTCAATAGAGAGTTTACACTGGAAGGCCAGAAACGCTCTCAAATGCACTTTTGGAGAGCAAAAAAGTGATTGTTAGTGCAGATATTCACTCAACACAGAGTTTCCACTGGAAGGCCAGAAACGCTCTCAAATGCACTTTCAGAGTCCAAAAAAATGATTCTTCGTGCAGGTATTCACTCAACACAGAGTTTTCACTGGAAGGCCAGAAACGCTATTAAATGCACTTTCAGAGTCCAAAAAAGTGATACTTAGTGCATATATTCGCTCAACACAGAGTTTCCAGGAGAAGGCCAGAAACTCTCTCAGAAGCACTTTCAGAGTCCAAAACAGTGATTCTTAGTGCAGATATTCACTCAACACAGAGTTTCCACTGGTAGGCCAGCAACCCTCTCAAATGAACTTTCGGAGTACAAAAAAGTGATTCTTAGTGCAGATATTCACTCAACACAGAGTTTCCACTGGAAGGCCAGAAATGCTCTCAAATGCACTTTCAGAGTACAAAAACGTGATTCTCAGCGCAGTTATTCACTCAATACAGAGTTTACACTAGATAGCCAGAAACGCTGTCAAATGCACTTTCAGAGTGCAAAAAAGTGATTCTTACTGCAGATATTCACTCAACACAGAGTTTCCACTGGAAGGCCAGAAACGCTCTCAATGCACTTTCTGAGACCAAAATAGTGATTCTTAGTGCAGACATTAACTCAACACAGAGTTTTTAAGAGAAGGCCAGAAACTCTCTCAGAAGCACTTCTGAGTCCAAAACAGTGATTCTTAGTGCAGATATTCACTCAACACAGAGTTTCCACTGGAAAGCCAGAAACGCTCTCAAATGCATTTTCAGAGTCCAAATAAGTGATTCTTACTGCAGATATTCACTCAACACAGAGTTTCCACAAAAAGGCCAGAAAATCTCTCAAATGCATTTTCAGAGTCCAAAAAAGTGATTCTTAGTGCAGATATACACTCAACACAGTTTCCAGGAGAAGGCCATAAACTCTCTCAATGGCACTTTCGGAGTCCAAAAAAGTGATTCTTAGTGCAGATATTCACTCAACAGAAAGTTTCCACAAAAAGGCCAGAAACGCTCTCAAATGCACTTTCAGAGTACAAAAACGTGATTCTCAGCGCAGTTATTCACTCAACACAGAGTTTACACTAGATAGCCAGAAACGCTGTCAAATGCACTTTCAGAGTGCAAAAAAGTGGTTCTTACTGCAGATATTCACTCAACACAGAGTTTCCACTGGAAGGCCAGAAACGCTCTCAAATGCACTTTCAGAGTCCAAAAAAGTGATTCTTACTGTAGATATTCACTGAACACAGAGTTTACACTAGATAGCCAGAAATGCTGTCAAATGCACTTTCTGAGACCAAAATAGTGATTCTTAGTGCAGACATTCACTCAACAGAAAGTTTCCACAAAAAGGCCAGAAACGCTCTCAAATGCACTTTCAGAGTCAAAAAAGTGATTCTTAGTGCAGATATTCACTCAACACAGTTTCCACAAAAAGGCCAGAAACACTCTCAAATGCACTTTAGGAGTCCAAAAAAGTGATTCTTACTGCAGATATTCAGTCAACACAGAGTTTCCACTGGAAGGCCAGAAACGCTCTCAAATGAACTTTCAGAGTCCAAAAAAGTGATTCTTACTGCAGATATTCACTCAACACAGAATTTCCACTGGAAGACCAGAAACGCTCTCAAATGCGCTTTAGGAGTCTAAAAAAGTGATTCTTAGTGAGAGATATTTACTCAACACAGAGGTTCCACTAGATGGCCAGAAACGCTCTCAAATGCACTTTAGGAGTCCAAAAAAGTGATTCTTACTGCAGATATTCAGTCAACACAGAGTTTCCACTGGGAGGCCAGAAACGCTCTCAAATGAACTTTCAGAGTCCAAAAAAGTGATTCTAACTGCAGATATTCACTCAACACAGAGTTTCCACTGGAAGGCCAGAAACGCTCTCAAATGCACTTTCTGAGACCAAAAAAGTGATTCTTAGTGCAGATATTCACTCAACACAGAGTTTTTAAGAGAAGGCCAGAAACTCTCTCAGAAGCACTTCTGATTCCAAAACATTGATTCTTAGTGCAGATATTCACTCAACACAGAGTTTCCACTGGAAGGCCAGAAATGCTCTCAAATGCACTTTCAGAGTACAAAAACGTGATTCTCAGCGCAGTTATTCACTCAATACAGAGTTTACACTAGATAGCCAGAAACGCTGTCAAATGCACTTTCAGAGTGCAAAAAAGTGATTCTTACTGCAGATATTCACTCAACACAGAGTTTCCACTGGAAGGCCAGAAACGCTCTCAATGCACTTTCTGAGACCAAAATAGTGATTCTTAGTGCAGACATTAACTCAACACAGAGTTTTTAAGAGAAGGCCAGAAACTCTCTCAGAAGCACTTCTGAGTCCAAAACAGTGATTCTTAGTGCAGATATTCACTCAACACAGAGTTTCCACTGGAAGGCCAGAAACGCTCTCAAATGCACTTTCAGAGTCCAAAAAAGTGATTCTTACTGCAGATATTCACTCAACACAGAGTTTCCACTGGAAATCCAGAAACGCTCTCAAATGCATTTTCAGAGTCCAAAAAAGTGATTCTTACTGCAGATATTCACTCAACACAGAATTTTCACTGGAAGGCCAGAAACGCTCTCAGATGCACTTTAGGAGTCCAAAAAAGTGATTGTTAGTGCAGATATTCACTCAACACAGAGTTTCCACTGGAAGACCAGAAACGCTCTCAAATACACTTTCTGTGTCCAAAAAATGATTCTTACTGCAGATATTCACTCAACAGAAAGTTTCCACAAAAAGGCCAGAAAAGCTCTCGAATGCACTTTCAGAGTCCAAAAACGTGATTCTCAGCGCAGTTATTCACTCAACACAGAGTTTACACTCTATGGCCAGAAACACTCTGAAATGCACTTTCGGAGTCCAAAAAAGTGATTCTTACTGCAGATATTCACTCAACACAGAGATTCCACTGGAAGGCCAAAAACGCTCTCAAATGCACTTTCAGAGTCCAAAAAAGTGATTCTTACTGCAGATATTCACTCAACACAGAATTTCCACTGGAAGGCCAGAAACGCTCTCAAATGCGCTTTAGGAGTCCAAAAAAGTGATTCTTAGTGAGAGATATTTACTCAACACAGAGGTTCCACTAGATGGCCAGAAACGCTCTCAAATGCACTTTAGGAGTCCAAAAAAGTGATTCTTACTGCAGATATTCACTCAACACAGAGATTCCACTGGAAGGCCAAAAACGCTCTCAAATGCACTTTCAGAGTCCAAAAAAGTGATTCTTACTGCAGATATTCACTGAACACAGAATTTCCACTGGAAGGCCAGAAACGCTCTCAAATGCGCTTTAGGAGTCTAAAAAAGTGATTCTTAGTGAGAGATATTTACTCAACACAGAGGTTCCACTAGATGGCCAGAAACGCTCTCAAATGCACTTTAGGAGTCCAAAAAAGTGATTCTTACTGCAGATATTCAGTCAACACAGAGTTTCCACTGGAAGGCCAGAAACGCTCTCAAATGAACTTTCAGAGTCCAAAAAAGTGATTCTAACTGCAGATATTCACTCAACACAGAGTTTCCACTGGAAGGCCAGAAACGCTCTCAAATGCGCTTTAGGAGTCCAAAAAAGTGATTCTTAGTGAGAGATATTTACTCAACACAGAGGTTCCACTAGATGGCCAGAAACGCTCTCAAATGCACTTTCTGAGACCAAAAAAGTGATTCTTAGTGCAGATATTCACTCAACACAGTTTTTTTAAGAGAAGGCCAGAAACTCTCTCAGAAGCACTTCTGATTCCAAAACATTGATTCTTAGTGCAGATATTCACTCAACACAGAGTTTCCACTGGAAGGCCAGAAATGCTCTCAAATGCACTTTCAGAGTACAAAAACGTGATTCTCAGCGCAGTTATTCACTCAATACAGAGTTTACACTAGATAGCCAGAAACGCTGTCAAATGCACTTTCAGAGTGCAAAAAAGTGATTCTTACTGCAGATATTCACTCAACACAGAGTTTCCACTGGAAGGCCAGAAACGCTCTCAATGCACTTTCTGAGACCAAAATAGTGATTCTTAGTGCAGACATTAACTCAACACAGAGTTTTTAAGAGAAGGCCAGAAACTCTCTCAGAAGCACTTCTGAGTCCAAAACAGTGATTCTTAGTGCAGATATTCACTCAACACAGAGTTTCCACTGGAAGGCCAGAAACGCTCTCAAATGCACTTTCAGAGTCCAAAAAAGTGATTCTTACTGCAGATATTCACTCAACACAGAGTTTCCACTGGAAATCCAGAAACGCTCTCAAATGCATTTTCAGAGTCCAAAAACGTGATTCTTACTGCAGATATTCACTCAACACAGAGTTTCCACTGGTAGCCCAGAAACGCTCTCAAATGCACTTTAGGAGTCCAAAAAAGTGATTCTTAGTACAGATATTCAGTCAACAGAAAGTTTCCACAAAAAGGCCAGAAACTCTCTCAAAGGCACTTTCAGAGTACAAAAAAGTGATTCTTAGTGCAGATATTCACTCAACACAGATTTTCCGCTGGAAGGCCAGAAACGCTCTCAGATGCACTTTAGGAGTCCAAAAAAGTGATTGTTAGTGCAGATATTCACTCAACACAGAGTTTCCACTGGAAGACCAGAAACGCTCTCAAATACACTTTCTGTGTCCAAAAAATGATTCTTACTGCAGATATTCACTCAACAGAAAGTTTCCACAAAAAGGCCAGAAAAGCTCTCGAATGCACTTTCAGAGTCCAAAAACGTGATTCTCAGCGCAGTTATTCACTCAACACAGAGTTTACACTCTATGGCCAGAAACACTCTGAAATGCACTTTCGGAGTCCAAAAAAGTGATTCTTACTGCAGATATTCACTCAACACAGAGATTCCACTGGAAGGCCAAAAACGCTCTCAAATGCACTTTCAGAGCCCAAAAAAGTGATTCTTACTGCAGATATTCACTCAACACAGAATTTCCACTGGAAGGCCAGAAACGCTCTCAAATGCGCTTTAGGAGTCCAAAAAAGTGATTCTTAGTGAGAGATATTTACTCAACACAGAGGTTCCACTAGATGGCCAGAAACGCTCTCAAATGCACTTTAGGAGTCCAAAAAAGTGATTCTTACTGCAGATATTCAGTCAACACAGAGTTTCCACTGGAAGGCAAGAAAACGCTCTCAAATGAACTTTCAGAGTCCAAAAAAGTGATTCTAACTGCAGATATACACTCAACACAGAGTTTCCACTGGAAGGCCAGAAACGCTCTCAAATGCACTTTCAGAGTCCAAAAAAGTGATTCTTAGTGCAGATATTCACTCAACACAGAGTTTACACTAGATAGCCAGAAATGCTGTCAAATGCACTTTCTGAGACCAAAATAGTGATTCTTAGTGCAGACATTCACTCAACAGAAAGTTTCCACAAAAAGGCCAGAAACGCTCTCAAATGCACTTTCAGAGTCAAAAAAGTGATTCTTAGTGCAGATATTCACTCAACACAGTTTCCACAAAAAGGCCAGAAACACTCTCAAATGCACTTTAGGAGTCCAAAAAAGTGATTCTTACTGCAGATATTCAGTCAACACAGAGTTTCCACTGGAAGGCCAGAAACGCTCTCAAATGAACTTTCAGAGTCCAAAAAAGTGATTCTAACTGCAGATATTCACTCAACACAGAGTTTCCACTGGAAGGCCAAAAACGCTCTCAATGCACTTTCTGAGACCAAAATAGTGATTCTTAGTGCAGACATTCACTTAACAGAAAGTTTCCACAAAAAGGCCAGAAACGCTCTCAAATGCACTTTCAGAGTCCAAAAAAGTGATTCTTAGTGCAGATATTCACTCAACACAGTTTCCACAAAAAGGCCAGAAACACTCT
Organism: Megalops atlanticus; assembly: GCA_019176425.1. Taxonomy (NCBI): domain Eukaryota; kingdom Metazoa; phylum Chordata; class Actinopteri; order Elopiformes; family Megalopidae; genus Megalops; species Megalops atlanticus. The sequence goes on along the minus strand of JAFDVH010000117.1, from coordinate 4,113 downwards.
CAAATGCACTTTCAGAGTCCAAAAAAGTGATTCTTTGTGCAGATACTCAGTCAACACAGAGTTTACACTGGAAGTCCAGTAACACTCTCAAATGAACTTTCGGAGTCCAAAAACGTGATTCTTACTGCAGATATTCACTCAACACAGAGTTTCCACTGGTAGCCCAGAAACGCTCTCAAATGCACTTTCGGAGTCAAAAAAGTGATTCTTAGTACAGATATTCACTCAACAGAAAGTTTCCACAAAAGGCCAGAAACTCTCTCAAAGGCACTTTCAGAGTACAAAAAAGTGATTCTTAGTGCAGATATTCACTCAACACAGATTTTCCGCTGGAAGGCCAGAAACGCTCTCAGATGCACTTTAGGAGTCCAAAAAAGTGATTGTTAGTGCAGATATTCACTCAACACAGAGTTTCCTCTGGAAGACCAGAAACGCTCTCAAATACACTTTCTGTGTCCAAAAAATGATTCTTACTGCAGATATTCACTCAACAGAAAGTTTCCACAAAAAGGCCAGAAAAGCTCTCGAATGCACTTTCAGAGTCCAAAAACGTGATTCTCAGCGCAGTTATTCACTCAACACAGAGTTTACACTCTATGGCCAGAAACACTCTGAAATGCACTTTCGAGTCCAAAAAAGTGATTCTTACTGCAGATATTCACTCAACACAGAGATTCCACTGGAAGGCCAAAAACGCTCTCAAATGCACTTTCAGAGTCCAAAAAAGTGATTCTTACTGCAGATATTCACTCAACACAGAATTTCCACTGGAAGGCCAGAAACGCTCTCAAATGCGCTTTAGAGTCCAAAAAGTGATTCTTAGTGAGAGATATTTACTCAACACAGAGGTTCCACTAGATGGCCAGAAACGCTCTCAAATGCACTTTAGAGTCCAAAAAGTGATTCTTACTGCAGATATTCAGTCAACACAGAGTTTCCACTGGAAGGCCAGAAACGCTCTCAAATGAACTTTCAGAGTCCAAAAAAGTGATTCTAACTGCATATATTCACTCAACACAGAGTTTCCACTGGAAGGCCAGAAACGCTCTCAAATGCACTTTCTGAGACCAAAAAAGTGATTCTTAGTGCAGATATTCACTCAACACAGAGTTTTTAAGAGAAGGCCAGAAACTCTCTCAGAAGCACTTCTGATTCCAAAACATTGATTCTTAGTGCAGATATTCACTCAACAGAAAGTTTCCACAAAAAGGCCAGAAACGCTGTCAAATGCACTTTCAGAGTCCAAAAAAGTGATTCTTAGTGCAGATATTCACTCAACACAGAGTTTCCACTGGAAATCCAGAAACGCTCTCAAATGCATTTTCAGAGTCCAAAAAAGTGATTCTTACTGCAGATATTCACTCAACACAGAATTTTCACTGGAAGGCCAGAAACGCTCTCAAACTTTCAGATCCAAAAAAGTGATTCTTACTGCAGATATTCACTCAACACAGAGTTTCCACAAAAAGGCCAGAAACGCTCTCAAATGCACTTTCAGAGTCCAAAAAAATGATTCTTCGTGCAGGTATTCACTCAACACAGAGTTTTCACTGGAAGGCCAGAAACGCTATTAAATGCACTTTCAGAGTCCAAAAAAGTGATACTTAGTGCATATATTCGCTCAACACAGAGTTTCCAGGAGAAGGCCAGAAACTCTCTCAGAAGCACTTTCAGAGTCCAAAACAGTGATTCTTAGTGCAGATATTCACTCAACACAGAGTTTCCACTGGTAGGCCAGCAACCCTCTCAAATGAACTTTCGGAGTACAAAAAAGTGATTCTTAGTGCAGATATTCACTCAACACAGAGTTTCCACTGGAAGGCCAGAAATGCTCTCAAATGCACTTTCAGAGTACAAAAACGTGATTCTCAGCGCAGTTATTCACTCAATACAGAGTTTACACTAGATAGCCAGAAACGCTGTCAAATGCACCCTCAGAGTGCAAAAAAGTGATTCTTACTGCAGATATTCACTCAACACAGAGTTTCCACTGGAAGGCCAGAAACGCTCTCAATGCACTTTCTGAGACCAAAATAGTGATTCTTAGTGCAGACATTAACTCAACACAGAGTTTTTAAGAGAAGGCCAGAAACTCTCTCAGAAGCACTTCTGAGTCCAAAACAGTGATTCTTAGTGAGAGATATTTACTCAACACAGAGTTTCCACTAGATGGCCAGAAACGCTCTCAAATGCACTTTAGGAGTCCAAAAAAGTGATACTTAGTGCAGATATTCACTCAACACAGAGTTTCCACAAAAAGGCCAGAAACGCCCTCAAATGCATTTTTCAGAGTCCAGAAAAGTGATTGATAGTGCAGATATTCACTCAACAGAGAGTTTACACTGGAAGGCCAGAAACGCTCTCAAATGCACTTTTGGAGAGCAAAAAAGTGATTCTTTGTGCAGATATTCACTCAACACAGAGTTTCCACTGGAAGGCCAGAAACGCTCTCAAATGCATTTTCAGAGTCCAAAAAATTGATTCTTCGTGCAGATATTCACTCAACACAGAGTTTCCACTGGAAGGCCAGAAACGCTCTCAAATGCATTTTCAGAGTCCAAAAAATTGATTCTTCGTGCAGATATTCACTCAACACAGAGTTTTCACTGGAAGACCAGAAACGCTCTCTGAAGCACTTTCAGAGTCTAAAACAGTGATTCTTAGTGCAAATATTCACTCAACACAGAGTTTCCACTGGAAGGCCAGAAACGCTCTCAAATGCACTTTCGGAGTCCAAAAAAGTGATTCTTAGTGCAAATATTCACTCAACAGAAAGTTTCCACAAAAAGGCCAGAAACGCTCTCAAATGCACTTTCAGAGTACAAAACGTGATTCTCAGCGCAGTTATTCACTCAACACAGAGTTTACACTAGATAGCCAGAAACGCTGTCAAATGCACCTTCAGAGTGCAAAAAAGTGATTCTTACTGCAGATATTCACTCAACACAGAGTTTCCACTGGAAGGCCAGAAACGCTCTCAAATGCATTTTCAGAGTCCAAAAATTGATTCTTCGTGCAGATATTCACTCAACACAGAGTTTTCACTGGAAGACCAGAAACGCTCTCAGAAGCACTTTCAGAGTCTAAAACAGTGATTCTTAGTGCAAATATTCACTCAACACAGAGTTTCCACTGAAGGCCAGAAACGCTCTCAAATGCACTTTCGGAGTCCAAAAAAGTGATTCTTAGTGCAAATATTCACTCAACAGAAAGTTTCCACAAAAAGGCCAGAAACGCTCTCAAATGCACTTTCAGAGTACAAAAACGTGATTCTCAGCGCAGTTATTCACTCAACACAGAGTTTACACTAGATAGCCAGAAACGCTGTCAAATGCACTTTCAGAGTGCAAAAAAGTGATTCTTACTGCAGATATTCACTCAACACAGAGTTTCCACTGGAAGGCCAGAAACGCTCTCAAATGCACTTTCAGAGTCCAAAAAGTGATTCTTACTGAGAGATATTCACTCAACACAGAGTTTCCACTGGAAATCCAGAAACACTCTCAAATGCATTTTCAGAGTCCAAAAAAGTGATTCTTACTGCAGATATTCACTCAACACAGAATTTTCACTGGAAGGCCAGAAACGCTCTCAAACTTTCAGAGTCCAAAAAGTGATAGAGCAGATATTCACTCAACACAGAGTTTCCACAAAATGGCCAGAAACGCCCTCAAATGCATTTTTCAGAGTCCAAAAAGTGATTGATAGTGCAGATATTCACTCAACAGAGAGTTTACACTGGAAGGCCAGAAACGCTCTCAAATGCACTTTTGGAGAGCAAAAAGTGATTCTTAGTGCAAATATTCACTCAACACAGAGTTTCCACTGGAAGGCCAGAAACGCTCTCAAATGCACTTTCGGAGTCCAAAAAGTGATTCTTAGTGCAAATATTCACTCAACAGAAAGTTTCCACAAAAGGCCAGAAACGCTCTCAAATGCACTTTCAGAGTACAAAAACGTGATTCTCAGCAGTTATTCACTCAACACAGAGTTTACACTAGATAGCCAGAAACGCTGTCAAATGCACTTTCAGAGTGCAAAAAAGTGATTCTTACTGCAGATATTCACTCAACACAGAGTTTCCACTGGAAGGCCAGAAACGCTCTCAAATGC
>JAFDVH010000116.1:0-19368 GCA_019176425.1 Megalops atlanticus | reverse complement strand
GCCTGTTCCCAGCTCTCGAACTCTGCCTGCCGTTTAATAATAAAGACACATAACCCTGATTGTGCGTGGTCTGCTCTTGGGTCCCTCGTCTGTGTCCTAACAGTAAGTTTCATGACAGTGCTTCATTGGGTAATGCTATTCACTTTGACATCCTACATGTGGTGGCTTTGACCAAGTTAACTTAAACTTGTAACGGTGTAGGTTCTTGCACGTTTTTTTGAAATGAAACTAAATTTGCATTTTATATGTGCACTTACTCCTCAGCTGTAAGTTAAAGCAAAGCACAAAAACGAATAAAACGTAAAATTGTTTGTTTTTGTGCTTTTTATTGAAATTAATCGACCTTTGGTAACCTGTTGGTAATTTAATTACTTACTAGTGCTACCAACAACAATAAATTTAATTGTAACAAGATTTACATTAGTAAGTATATATCCTGCACTTTCTGTCAAAATGATTGATGACCCCCTCCTTGTCAGCCTGATTGAATGACAGGTCGATTTGATTGACAGTGTGTTTTGATTGACATCACGTTATGAGTGACAGGTCGTTTTGATTGAGAGGTTGGTTTGACGGTGGGAGGAGCTGTTTGCTGTCTATCTATATTTGTGAGTGTGTGTGACGGTTTAAATTTATCTTAGGATTTTATTACAAAAGAAAAAAGGCGTGATTGTAGGTTTGTGTGTTGCCCCCCGGACATGTTTGCGCCATGTGTTGACCTGTCCTGGTGTTTATAAATAGCGTTTGACCGTGGGATGGTATTCTGTGCGTTTTCGTTGTGCGACAAAGTCTAACTAGTTAGCTGTTTAAAAAATGTCGGCATCCGCAGCGACAAAGAGTGTAAAGAGGGTACCACTCACCACTATTTCCGACACTGTTGGGGCTCGACAAAATGACTTTTGCACCAAAAAAGAAGAAGAATTCCGTGGGTTTGATCGGGTTTCTTCAAAACGAGAAGGAAGCTCTGGAATACGAATGGCTGTTGTCTGATGGTCGTGTTGGCGGGTATGTTTTTGACAAAGTTGCTCGTTGTGTGAAACTGTATACCATCGAATCTGGGGAGTCGTTTACAGAGGACGTGTTGCACGTTTCATTCCCTGCTAAAGACTGGAGTTTGTTTAGAAACAAAGTTTGGAGAGACCTTGAGGTCCCTGGTTTGGACAGTGTCTACAACGCAGCGTGGAACAGTGTGACACCGAAAAAAGCTACTATGTGTTTGCTAATCGTCTTGAAAAGGATCCTGATGATTACGTTTACATGTGTAGTGGCGAATACGCAATCGTGAAGGCGTGTGAAGATATAGATGTTGAGAGGCTTATGCGTGACCTAAAAGTCTTATTTCTTTGGAAAGACATGCCTGCTCTGCATGATGTTTTCAAGAAGATAGACAGTCTGTTCAAATGGTGTGATGCTTTGGACAGATACTGTGGCATCAAAGTAAAACTTTTTCAGACGCAGGGGTCTGACCTCGAGTGTGACAGTGGGGCGGTACATTTGGAATCACCACCCATTCTCTACAAGCATTAAAAAGGTCGACAGCTCCAACACGGTTCATCTCAACACCTGCTGACGCACTGGCTAACCATGTCGTTTGTAAACGAAGCAGCATCATCTGAAGACAACAAATGGCTTGCCGAATTGTGCGAGAATCTGGGGAAAAGGAACTTGACTTACTTACCGAGGTGCGAACCTACTGAATCGTCAACAGCATTGTCTTCTCCAGGGGTGTAGAGACTGTGTCAACACCACCAAACGCTGCTGAAGATGTGGATGGTTGCATCGCTCCGCTGGGCTTCAGACTCATAAAGGCAGCTGTCGGTTTAATACTAGAACACATCATTGGTGTAAAGTTGCGGGAATGTTGTTTCGGCTGTAAAGTGAGTCACCCAAGCCAGTTACAGCATTCATGCCTCTTTGAACCCGATGCATACTTTTTCAATCACACCTCGAGGAAATAAAACAGAAACTTTTCAAGCCAGAGTTACTACAATCCATCGAGCGTCTTCTGGGGACATACGGATTACGCCCACACCCACAAAAAAATTCGCGGCTCTGTGGAAACCATTATCTACGAACTGGAAGAAGAACCGTACATTTGCGAGAAACTGAGGAAAATCAGGGAAAAACTTGTTGATCCACAGAGCGAGCAAGTTGTTTTTGACGCTTTGGACTGTTGGTGGGGAAGAAGCGGTTGACACGTGTCAACATGGGTAATGTCTGTGGCAGGGGCGGACTGTCAAATGGTGTCGTTAAACAACGTGTGAAGTTTGAATTAACAGCATTGTTATACAAAATTATAGCTGATGAGGCCGATAATTTTAACACAGTACGCCCGGTCGCTGTTCGACGTTTGCACAACCTTAAAACCCAAATGGCAATAGCCAGGAAAATGTCTGAAGAGTGGTACCATCTGTTGCTGATATGTGCAAATGCAAACAAACCGTGTCATGTGACTGTAAGTGATCTTTTAGTTTGCACGGACTTGTGCCAAAGGAGTCTCGACATCGGATACATCACATGTCTTTGTGCATACATAACAGATGTTTGTGTAATGAAACTGTCGAAAAATGAATCAGTAAATGTGTGTAAAGTGGTTGAAATATTAGTTGATTTTCTGCTTGAGAGAAACGTTGATGTGTGTGTTAAATTTTTAGACTACCTCGACACTTTGTGAGTTTGTATTCTTGCTGAAAATAAAAGGTGGTGATCAAAAACATTTATGTCATTATTTGATCCGGTTTTCAGTCCGTAGGTATCATGTCAGATCTTTTGAAATCTGTTTACTACACGCCCTCTAACGCGGGGTCTTTTGGTGGTAAAAAACGTTTAAAAGAGGCTGTGTTCAAAGACGCCGGTGTGCGATTGCCCGACAAACAAGTTTCTGATTGGTTGGCCGGAGAGGATGCCTATACACTTCACAGACCTGTTCGTATAAACTATAAGAGGAATAGAGTGGTGGTGCATGGTATGGACAAACAGTTTCAAGCTGATCTAGTTGACATGACCGCATACTCGAAGGAAAATGACAACTTCAAATATATGCTGACTTGTATAGATGTTTTTAGCAAATACGCATGGACACGTGTTTTAAAAAACAAGACGGGGGCGGAGGTGGCGAGAGCATTCGAATCCATACTGACGGATGGCAGGGTCCCCAAAAAGTTGCAGACTGACCGTGGAAAAGAATTTTTAACAAACATTTTCGCGATGTAATGACCAAATACAGGATTCACCATTTCGCCACAGGCAGCGAACTAAAAGCTAGTGTTGTTGAACGCTTCAATAGGACAATTAAGGGTAGAATGTGGAGGTATCTGACGGCCGTCAATTCTAAGCGATATATAGATGTTTTGCAAGATTTAATCACTGCTTACAACAACAGTTACCATCGGAGTATCAAGATGAGACCTGTAGAGGTAACCAGTGAAAACGAAAATAATGTATTTAAAACTTTGTATGGTGTGAAGGATGTAAATGACAGGAATGTTGTGTTTAAATACAAGACTGGTGACACTGTAAGGGTTTCCAAGGTGAGAGGACCCTTTACAAAGGGGTATGAGCAAAACTACACACATGAATTTTTCACCATATCGGAGCGCATCCCACGAACGCCACCTGTCTACAAGCTGAAAGATTATGACGGCGATATAATAGATGGTTGTTTTTATGAAGAAGAGCTGCAAAAATAAACGTTGGTAGGGATAAAACTTTCAAAGTTGAGAAGATTTTAGAAAGAAAGAAGATGGGTAAAAAGAGCGTAGTTCTGGTAAAATGGCTCGGTTGGCCTTCAAAATTCAATAGTTGGGTTTATGAAGAAGACGTAGTAGACGTTTAGAACCCTTTTAAAACATGCTTTTACATACTATGTTTCATTTGTGGTAGACAAGACCATGGGTGATGAAGGGTTTTACATAACGTTGCCCTGCAACGCTTCTCGGTCAGTGTATCCTGACAACGAGATATCCAAGTACAGAACCAAACTGGCCAGGCCAATAATACTGAAAGGCGATTGGCAGGTTGGTTTAATTGAATTTCAGTATCCAAGAACATGGGAGACTTTTCGCAATGAAGATGGAACTTTTATCCTCATTAACAAAAGTTCTAATGAGTCAGCTGGATACAAGCTGCGTCTAGGATATTACCCGAACATAACGGGGGTGGTTGATGAGATTAATCTACACCTAGCGCAACACCATGCAAAACTTGGTTATGACGCTGTGAAAAACAAAATTTATATGCAGACAAAGCGTAACATAGTACTAAGATTCTACGGTAAACTCGCAATAATTTTGGGGTTAAATACAACAACAAGAATGTTTGACTCGGGTGATGGGCCGGAGACGTCGGAAAGATATCTGGAAAAGGTTTACGCGCCACACCCCGCAGACATATACGGGGGCTTCTACACTCTTTTTGTGTACACAGACATAATCGAGCATCAAGCTGTGGGTGACTATTTTGTCCCGCTATTGAGATGCGTACATATATCGGGGAAAAACAATGAGATAGTCACTATTAGATACGACAAAGCGCACTACGTACCAGTGTCTAAAACGCACATCAGTGATATTGCTATAGAAGTAAAGACTGATCAAGACTACAACGTTCCTTTTAAGTACGGTAAAGTGGTTGCGAAGCTTCATTTCAGACCTGTGAAACAAGCGTACAGATTTTAAAAACGATGAAACCGTTTAACCCACACGCTCTGGATCCACAACGTTATGTCGCTTATTATCAAAATCAGGCCGGAGGCCTGTTGCATGGTTTTGCGGGTAGCCCGACTATGTATGGTGCGGGGATTGGCGGTATTTTTCGAGGGCTTTTTCGGATGGCCGTACCACTGTTTAAAAAAGGTTTCAACATTGCTAAACCGCATCTTAAGAGTGCTGCAAAAAACATTGTTAGCGAAGTAGTCAGTAACGTCCTGACACGGGGAAACAATGTCAGCAACCAGGATGGTTCCGGCATGTTGGTGATGTCACGCAGATCTGTGAAAAGACCGCCCGGTACAAGGCGTGACCCACGTGCAAAGAAAAACAAAAGTTGTCGTAAGAGGCGGCCAGTGTCAAAAAGTAAGTCACGGGGTAAACAGCGTAGTCGCACATCAGCCGGAAGAAAATTTAACACTATCTTCTAAGCAAACGTAGTAGTACATCGGACGGAAGAAATTTAAACACCACCTTCTAATTATGTCACTGATACACGACATGTCAGAAGAGTGTGTTAAGTCAGAGTTGGACTTGTTCACTGTCCCTTTGACACAAACGACAATAGAAAAAAGCATATATGTAGAAGTACCACCGATTTCAGCAATATCTGACGCTGCACCTTTGGAGTTTTTCATTGCGGGAATGGTGAAGACTATATTGATCTGAACAATACGCTGTTGTACATACGACTCAAAATCACAAAAGCAGATGGGACAGACATCGCCGACGGCGCGCCTGTTGGCTTGATAAACTATCCCGGTGCTACTATTTTTTTTATGTATCTTTGGGCGACAGACTAATCTCACAAAGTTCAAACACGTATCCGTATCGCAGCATCATAGAATGTTTAATCAACTACGATCGACACACCCTAGAAACACTTTTCTCCACCGGACTCTTTTATAAGGACACACCCGGACATATGGATGATACGGACCCCGAGGGCGATAATAATGGACTGACAAAGAGAGCGACGTTTACAAACGCCAGTAAGGTGTTGGAGTTGCTGACACCAATCCACAGTGATATATTCTTCCAAGAAAAATTAATGTTAAATGGCATTGATATTAAAATACGATTGACTCGATCAAAGAATGAATTCAGTCTAATGCGCAATGACGGCATAGCCTACAAAATAAACATTCTTACAGCATCCTTATTTGTTAAAAAGTTTCTGTATCCCGACCGTAAGGTTAGGTCACGCTCAGGCATTACTCGCAGCGACGGCGAAATATCCGATAGATAGAGTGCATCTAAAAAATTTCTCCATACCGGCCGGTACGCGTGTTTCTAACCAAGAAAATTTATTTTTAGGAACACTACCCAAAACGGTTGTGATAGGTATGGTTGACAACGACGCATTTACGGGTGCTTACAATAAGAACCCATTTGCATTCAAACATTATGATTTAGAATTTCTAGCCATCTACGTAGATGGTCAGCAATACCCGCTAAACCCCTTCAACCCAATTATCAGACCGGATCGGCTGTGCGTGAGTTTTACCAGTTAGCTCTTGCCTCTGGAAGACATCTAAAAATCGTGCTTTAGCAATAGACAGAGAAGATTTTTTGGCCGGTTACACACTCTACGCATTTAACCTCACACCAGACGAAGAATGCAATCAACATTTATCTCTAATTAAGTCTGGAAATTTAAGGTTGGAAACGCGTTTCAGACAGCCATTGCCACATACTATCAATTTGATAGTTTACGCCATATTTGATAGCATAATTGAAGTGTCCAACCGTAGACAGGTTCTGGTGGATTACTACTGAGACGATGAATACCGTTCAACTAACTACTGTTATGGACAAAATCTCCGCAAATACTTATTTTCTCGGTGTGTTAGCGTGTGATCAGTTACCTGAAAGACCTGTACAAAAATTACCTTCATCAGTGATAATCAACACACACAGTTCGGATCTTCCCGGCGAACATTGGCTAGCCGTCTACATAAGTGAGGACCGTGTCGGGTGTTTTTTTGACAGTTTTGGAAACAATCCAAACCACGAGCTGTTTCCACCATCCATCTATAAGTTTTTAAGAACCACGTGCACAAGACTGCAAAAAAAAAACAGGTTCAAGATTTTCTGTCGACCACATGTGGAGAACACTGTGTTTTTTTCCTCTATCACATGTCAAGAGGGTTGGACTATGAAGATGTGATATCTAAATATTCTGATAATTTGTTTAAAAATGATAACATGGTTTCGTTATTTGTGAAAACATTACAACCCAGGGTGTGCGTTTCTAGTATGTTTAACTGTGTTCAACATGTACAAATGGGGAAAATGTTCATAAACAAATGTAATGTACTGCGATGATGGAGAATAAACCAAGACAAACAAATTATACGAGTCAAAGTTTTTATTTATTAACATTTTGCAAAACATCTATGTACAGAACACATTTTCACAGTGTGCTTTTGAAAAAGACAGAAATTACACCATATTTTACAACAGGAGTGTTTAAAGTCTAACCATGAGGCAGCGTCCAAACTAGGTGATCTAAACATGGATGTTTCAGGACTTTTGTAGGTGTTGCGTAACCATATGACCCCGTGTTTTTAAATGAATTGATTTCATCTTTAACACGACGGTTTGGAACTGTGGAAAGGGGTATGTTTAGAGTCGCAATAGCTCTCAGGAATTCGCTCCAACCACGTGGTCTGCGTTTGACATTCACAGTCTGTGGCGCTGTAACACTTTTTACTAAATCAAATATGTGAGAACCAGGAATAACGGTACCATTTAAAATAAATTCGCCCGATTCGCTCCACGAAGCCACGTCTTTCGATTTCAACATTTTATCTAAAATGTATTTAGCATTCCTCCTGTTTCTTGATGGCACGTTTTTCAACACTTCTTTAACCACATTATCTTGTTCATCATCAACAACGACAGAATGAGTTCCTGGCGAAGCTTGATCACCATCCTTGTTTAAAGGGTCTGGCGGTAAGGACAGCGTTAAAGTATTGGTTTCAATATCCCCCTGCTTAACCAAGGACAGATATCTTTGCAATAAAACCGTGTACAGTTTAGCTTTCTCACGCGGATCCAAATCATTTCTACTCAAAATACTCTTTATAGAGGCGTCCAATTCGTTTTCAACAGACTGTCTTATAGGTACGGGTACGTTGTCGTTCTTTAATCTATCCAACTGGCGTTGGGGGACTAAAAACATTTTCTCGGCATACTCCATCAAAATTTAGTTCTGTCTCGATGCAATTAGACTACTTATAAACGGAACAGCTATGCTTAAGAGTGGGATAAGGAATCCGCCCTTTTGATTAATGGCTCGTTTCTTCCTACGCACAGCAATCTTTTTATCGGCGATAAACTTTATCTCGGTTTTCTTCTTTTCCAACTTTTTATACTGTGAATTTGTAAGCGGTATGGTGCCACGGAGAATGTTAAGAGCCACTTCGCACAGGGTCAAGATTAACTCGTTTGATGCTGTTTGCAAAATGACGCGTCTCTGTGCTGGTTTAGCATTAAGTAAGAGTTTCAAAAGCGGCAAGTTTCTATGGATCCTCGCTGACATGTTGGTGCCTCAACTCTTTTTCTGAACATAAACAGCCGGATACTCTGAAAGCAGGTCTGTTCTGAGACGAAATGTATCTGGGGTTTTCGCTTTATAATCAATCAGAATATACCCGTAAGGTTTGTCGGTAGCGTTTTTAAAGCATTCCATAAAAAACTTTGTGTTACCAGGGTACATTTGTCTGGCCAAAACACTGATCTGGTTGTTGTCTCTCGGGTTTTAAACAACAATAGATAATTTGTGTTCAGACTGATAGTTCTGCTAGATTTCCCTGAAAAACAAGTTCTGAACCAAGTAAATGGCGCTAAGGTTACGGTGGTGCACATATTGCGTAAACACCTTTTCAACTTGGGTGTTGCTACTTGCATCCTTCATCACGTCGTCAATAATTAACAAATTATTTTTGGTTACCGGTAGGAGATCGTCATCATCTAGAGCGCTGGGTATTCCTTCAACGAAATTGATGTCCCTTATCTTCAGTAACTCGTCGTAAAGAGGTTGCCAACAGTCATAAATGTACACAATGTTTTCAATTTTATTAGAAATCACTTTGTCAGCATTTGCAATCAACGACTTTACAAAAATGTTTTCCCAGAGTTTGAAGGACCGCTTATTACACAAGAGAAAGGATGTTGAAGTCTGAAATCAAACCCCGTGACATCTCTCAAACCCCTATTAGACCTATCCGCATACTCCTCAGTACCCATAAGGTAGCGTCGAGAAATCAGAGAGCAGGACACGTTTGTTGTACACAACTTTAAAACGTTTAACGACTGATTTGTTTTTCAGTGTGAGTTGTTTTTTATTCCGTACAATGTTATCCGTGACGCTGGGGTATGTGTCGAGAGCAGTCTCTATTCACAACATAATGGTCAACAAGGTCAATCAATGTGTCTAGCTTGATTACCTTTGAATTTTCAGCATTGAGAGTGATTCCTTTTGCCTTCATGCATGTTTTGCCATTACCCGTCCGATACCCGTATGTCTTTGGACCGCCCGAGCAAAATTCTGTGATGTAATCACCATTACCTATTTCATCCGTCAGATCTCCTAGATACGGTCCTAGGGGTGGTTCCCAGTCGCCCTCCTTAGAAACAAAAACAACACTGTCCGTGTCACTGTACAACAATCTATCCCCCAACTTATCCATAAGTTCGTACAATTCTAAGCGTGCGTGCGCCGTTGTGAATGCCCCGAGAAACACGTTTATGTCACGAGTTTGTCCGCATTTACCATCCGCATGACGCCACTGAATCAAAGCAACATCCTCCGAGACAAACGAAAAGTGTGTGACATCATACTCATCACCAAAAATGTATCGCGCAAACTGTTCGGGGTCTGTCAACATTTCCGTCACGGGCAAATTCTCCCTCATTGAGAACCGCCCCCATAAACTGTTTAATAACAACTTGTTGATGGATCTCCGGGCTTGGTTCATGCATATTTTTTCGGGATTCAATCTAATATTCTCTTTTTCAAAGTAATCGTCAATATAGGCTCTCTTGTCAGCCTCTGTCACAGCGTGCGCCGGGTAACCACTAGCCTCCTGTTTGTACTGCAGAAATGTTTTCACATAGTCACAAACAAAGTGTCAGAGTTCTGTGGGAAATGCCACACTTCGTCTATCCTACTCACTACATAACCCTTTTCAATTGCCTTCATTAGCTCGATGCTAACCCAACATCCGGAAAGCGACCACCCCGTGTTATAGAGACTACTAGTTCCAAACGATCATCAACCATGATTTGTGTGTTACTCTGTAAAACTCTTTCAATAGCGTCTAAGAAACGCTCAACACCGTAAACGTTTTCCGGAGACAACATCACGTTTACATCCGACGCTAGACTAGGCCCTCTCAATGTAATATTGAAAACACCGTTTTCACCAGCTAAGAGTTTAGAAAACTCTACTATGTCACCCAGTGTATCGTGTAGAAACACTGTGTATGCAGCCATGTCTGTGTCGGGCGTCCCCCTGAAATTTAGCAACCTGTGTAAAACCAGACTATTAAATCGAGGCCTCGCCACCACCGTGTAATCACCCACAACACCACCCTCTCTCACCAATCTATCTATATCATCGCCGCTTAAACCACGGTTAGATGACGTGTCGGTGTGACCAGCACCGTTCTGGAGAGATTGTAGCGTGATATTGATAGTATCGACATCATCAGACGTATGGCAATGGAAACATCAGTCAAGAGACTGTTTGTATTTGTATCTGACTCTCGGACGCTACCCTCTGCAGTTAAAAATGTGTTAATGTTATGCAGGACATTGTTGAACTCTGCAATAGCTTGCCGGTTTTCACCATCTGCGCTTCCAAACCTTCTACGCTTGGTTGGCGGTGTCATTGTCTGTTTGAGTGTTAGTTGTGTCCTACTTTCTGACTCTCGACAATTTTTAAACTTTTAGTTATTTAATGAAAATAATTGTGTCTGACAAAAATTATTTCATAAAAGAAAATAAAACACTCTAACATTCACACATATATTTACACTATTTGTTTAAAAGAGATTACAAACATTAGCTACGAGAAATGTTTGAAAGACGAACTAACACATCAGACAAGGCCCTCCAATCCACTTTACACAATGTAAAAACGTCCTGGATAACTTTCGTCTGATTGTTCAGCGTTCTAGTCAATTCCTCATATCTACGTTCCCATGTATCGTTAATATTAACCAACATCTGTAAAACATCATTTACCCCGACAACACTCCCCGCTAATTTTTCAACAACCATACAGTGTCTCTGAAAAACACACGCTTGACTGTCAAATCGCTCCGATAACTGTCGGAGTTCGCAAATAAGCGTGTTACAGTCCTCAATTATTGCCAAACACATGCGACCATACCTCCGCGGTAGACAATTATCATCATGTTCTTGACTGCCGCATATGCCGTCTTCGAGATCATCTGTAACGTCTTGAAAGTTAACTCGCGATTGAGTTTCCGTAGACACCGCGTCAGTAGGTGCTCCTACATCTGTGTTTGAGGTCGTTTCCTGATCTCCGGGGTCTGTGTCGTCCCAATCTTTAATTTGTGTGTCCGTCCAGTCTCCGATGTAATCCGAAATTGTGTCCGCTGTTTGAATTGACGGTTCTTCCGCTTCAGACACGTGCTGATCTCCTAGTGCCACATCAGCTGTCGTGTAAAGGTCTGCAATTTGTTGTAATAAATATTATTGTTAGTTGTGCTAACGATCTGTATTTTTTCATTTTTCAAACAGTTTTTGTCATCAAAATGGTTAAGATTGACGATGATTAGATTTGTTCTTACCTATCACACTATCACCCCACGATTTCGGACGTTTTGCCGAAACACAGGCCTCCGTGTGTGTGGTGTTATCCTCGCGGCCTTTACGTTTAGAGCTCACCCCGTGTGCTCTACCGCCGACAAACGTAGGGCTTTCCAACAAACGGTCTGGATAGTTTCTTGCCCCCCTCCGCTGCGGCGACTCGAACCCCGGCGGTGTGACTGGGACAATGGATCGGACCAAATTTTGCAAAGCCGCTAAAAAAAAAACGTATTCAACAGTGTCATTACAGTTTATCGCTGAAAATGACTAATCTTGAAAAAATGTAGTGAACTGTAGCTATATGTAGGCCTAATGTTCTTACCGATAGGTTGCTCAGACGTGCTATGACCACGCGATGCAGGGCGTCGTAAGAATTTCGCCTGACACTAAAAAGGGTGTAATAACAACATTTATTTAATGGAAATGATAAACCGTGGTCAAACCTTTATTTTTTCATACAAACAAATTAAGTATGGTAAATTATAGACACTAACCAAGCTGCGAGAGTCCTTGAATCTCACTGATGGCATCGATGCAATCGTGTTCTGCAGCACCTAGACCAAATAAATACCTGTTAAACGAAACAAATCAAACAATATCACTCAAGAAAACATTGTAACACAACATACGTAAAATCCAGATAAAAGCTAAATTCTGTAAGTACAAATAATTCAACTTACTCAGAGTAAAGGAGTCCATCGTAGTCTTCTCAAGAGTTTCTTCGACAACAGTTTGGCTCGATAAAACGAAAACGTTGGCCTCCACAGATTCACGACCTTCATACTACCCGCAGGTCGGCACGTTTTTATAACCATTAGGACAAGTCAACATGTATCACAACATGATTGGGTGGCAACCTCCTATACAATCACACGTTTTTTTCTTTGTAATAAAATCCTAAGTCATAAATCTAAAACGTGTGACAATCACCCGTCAAACACAAATTATAGCCATTAGGACTGGTCAACACATTTCGCACATGTCCGGGGCATCACACCGTCCGATCACACCTTTTTTTTTTTTCTTTTATGCCCCCTGTAAACGACTCCTCAGACCTCGTGTGAAAAAACGTTTTGCTTTTATGTCACTGTAAACGTCTCCCCAAACCTCGTCTGGAAAAAGTTTTACTTTGATGTCACAATATCTGTCCAAATCATCACAGCATTTGAACAGCCTGACCATCTTCTTGAATACATCATGTAGAGCAAGTATGTCTTTCCGAAGAAACATAACTTTAAGGTCACATTTAACCCTCTCAACAATCCCCTCTCAACACCCTCACGCCTTGCGAAGCGTGTGATCTTCACACACCTTCACGATTGTGTATTCGCCACCACACGTGTAAATGTAATCATCAGGATCCATTTTAAGACGATTAGCAAACACATGGTAGCTTTTTTTTTGTGGTGTCACACTGTCCCACGCAGCTTTGTAGACGCTGTGCAAACCGGTCGGCCTCAAGGTCTCTCCAGACTTTGTTTTCTAAACAAACACCAGTCTTTAGCAGTTAATGAAACGCTGTCTATCTTCTGAAAACAACACGATCTCTGTAAACTTTTAGAGTCCCCAGACCACGTCTGAAAAAGTTTTACTTTGATGTCACAGTGCCTGTCCAAAAGCATCGCAGCATCTGAACAGCATGTTTTACTTTTATGTCACAGTGCCTGTCCAAAAGCATCGCAGCATCTGAACAGTATGTTTTACTTTGATGTCACAGTGCCTGTCCAAAGTGTCACCATTTGAACAGACTGTCTATCTTCTTGAAAACATCATGCAGAGCAGGCATGTCTTTCCAAAGAAATAAGACTTTTAGGTCACGCATAAGCCTCTCAACATCTATATCTTCACACAAACCTTCACGATTGCGTATTCACCACTACACATGTAAACGTAATCATCAGGATCCTTTTCAAGACGATTAGCAAACACATGGTAGCTTTTTTCGGTGTCACACTGTTCCACGCTGCGTTGTAGACGCTGCCCAAACCAGGGACCTCAAGGTCTCTCCAAACTTTGTTTTCTAAACAAACACCTGTCTTTAGCAGTTAATGAAACGCTTTACAACACGACCTCTGTAAACGACTCCCAGACCACGCCTGAAAAAAGTTTTACTTTGATGTCACAGTGCCTGTCCAAAAGCATCGCGGCATCTGAACAGTATGTTTTATTTTGATGTCACAGTGCCTGTCCAAAGTGTCACCATTTGAACAGACTGTCTATCTTCTTGAAAACATCATGCAGAGCAGGCATGTCTTTCCAAAGAAATAAGACTTTTAGGTCACGCATAAGCCTCTCAACATCTATATCTTCACACGCCTTCACGATTGCGTATTCGCCACTACACATGTAAACGTAATCATCAGGATCCTTTTCAAGACGATTAGCAAACACATAGTAGCTTTTTTTCGGTGTCACACTGTTCCACGCTGCGTTGTAGACACTGTCCAAACCAGGGACCTCAAGGTCTCTCCAAACTTTGTTTCTAAACAAACTCCAGTCTTTAGCAGGGAATGAAACGTGCAACACGTCCTCTGTAAACGACTCCCCAGATTCGATGGTATACAGTTTCACACAACGAGCAACTTTGTCAAAAACATACCCGCCAACACGACCATCAGACAACAGCCATTCGTATTCCAGAGCTTCCTTCTCGTTTTGAAGAAACCCGATCAAACCCACGGAATTCTTCTTCTTTTTTTGGTGCAAAAGTCATTTTGTCGACCCCAACAGTGTCGGAAATAGTGGTGAGTGGTACCCTCTTTACACTCTTTGTCGCTGCGGATGCCGACATTTTTAAACAGCTAACTAGTTAGACTTTGTCGCACAACGAAAACGCACAGAATACCATCCCACGGTCAAACGCTATTTATAAACACCAGGACAGGTCAACACATGGCGCAAACATGTCCGGGGCAACACACAAAACCTACAATCACGCCTTTTTTCTTTTGTAATAAAATCCTAAGATAAATTTAAACCGTCACACACACTCAAATATAGATAGACAGCAAACAGCTCCTCCCACCGTCAAACCAACCTCTCAATCAAAACGACCTGTCACTCATAACGTGATGTCAATCAAAACACACTGTCAATCAAATCGACCTGTCATTCAATCAGGCTGACAAGGAGGGGGTCATCAATCATTTTTGACAGAAAGTGCAGGATATATACTATACAGTAGTCTTCTGGAATTCTACCAGGAAAGCAAAGGGAAGCAAGCCTTATATGGAGGCTTAACACGTGGCTACAAACCTGGGGGGTACAGGTTTATGGGGTACTGGGACTCCTTTGGAAGCGGGGTGACCTGTACAAGCGGGACGGGTTACACCTGAACCGGAGGG
Source organism: Megalops atlanticus (assembly GCA_019176425.1). Classification (NCBI taxonomy): domain Eukaryota; kingdom Metazoa; phylum Chordata; class Actinopteri; order Elopiformes; family Megalopidae; genus Megalops; species Megalops atlanticus. The sequence continues at coordinate 4,472 of JAFDVH010000116.1, read as the reverse complement.
GCATAGCTGCACTGGGCCAGCGTATGCTTAGGGTAGTAGAGGATTATTTAAACTAGGGTCTGGGGGCAGGGAGGTTATACAGTGAGATGGGTAGGGATAGACAGACCGCGGAATAGAACACACCATGGCTAAGTATCTTATTAATAGTGAGGAAACGATGCTTGTAAATCAGTCAGTGCAGCACTGTAATAGAGGTGGTACTGAGCAGCTGGGGGGGCAGGGGGGAAGGACGGAAATGCACACGTGGTACCCTGAAATTCCTCTGTTTAAATGCTAGAAGCATAAAAAATAAAATTTTGGATCTAGAAACTTATGAGTAATAGGAATTATGTTGTTGGGATTACAGAGACGTGGCTTGGTGCAGGGGATGGGGCAAGCTGCTAAGAAAAGATAGAATCAATAGAAGAGGAGGAGGCGTAGCTCTCATGTAAAGGATAATCTTAATATTCAGGAAATTCCAGGAATAGAGCCCCTTTTGTTAGTGAAGACATATGGATTAAAATATTGGGGGAAAATGAAAAAGGTCTGAATGGAGTATGCTATAGGCCACCAGCCTCAGACAGTACTGTCAACAGTATGCTCTTTTGATAATATTAAGCTGGCATGTCAGGAGGGTGAGACAATAATAATGGGGGACTTCAATTACCCTTCAATTAATTGGGAAGCTGTGTCAGGTCAAGGCAAATGTGAGAATGAGTTTTGGATGTTGTAAATGACTGTTTTTTTGATACAGGCTGTTACTGAACCCATGAGAGAGAGAACACAATTCTAGATCTGGTTCTGTGTAATAATCCTGATAGAATCAGCAGTACTGAGGTAGGGGAACCTCTCGGAACAAGTGACCATAGTTCAATTACATTTGAAGTCTTTTGGCAAGTTAAGTCTGCATTCTCAAATACTAGAGTATTCAACTTTAGACGAGCTAACTTTATTAAGATGCGTGATTATACAAGGAATATAAACTGGGTACCTCTTCTAGATGGAAAAACTGTGAAAGATGTGGTGCATTTTTAAACCGATTATTCTGGATGTATAGCGTAAATTCATTCCGCAAGTGAGAAAAGGGAAGCTGAAAAAGAAGCATCCACAGTGGATGAATAAGTCCTTACGGGACAGTTTGAAACAAAAAAGGAAATTATTTAGAAATTACAAGTTGGAGAGCTCAGAGAGTAATAAGATTGAATACAGTAATATGCAAGCCAAGTTAAGAAAAATAAGGGAAGCTAAAAGGCGTTTTGAAAGACAGATTGCACTAGATACAAAGAGCAACTCTAAACGCATTTTTCAATATTATGGTCGAAAAGGATAGTTAAGGATGAAATAAGAGGTATAAAAAATAAGGATGGAATTATGGTTTATGATAACAAAGCTATTGCTGATACACTAAACAGTTACTTTGTGGAGAGTTTCACTAGTGAAGTGTTTTCGCATATGCCTTTAGGTGCAGTCAGTTCTCAGAGACTTATGGAGGAAATTGATTTAAATGATGCAGAAGTACTGGATAAACTTCAAAAACTTAAATAAGGCAGCAGGCCCTGATGGAATATATCCAAGAGTTCTCAGAGAACTAGCAGAGGTAGTTTACAAGCCTCTGACAGTTATTTTTAAGCAATCCCTTAAAACTGGAGAAATACCAGATGACTGGAAACATGGCAGTGTAGTACCTATCTACAAGAAGGAGACCGGACTGATCCAGGAAATTATAGGCCTGTCAGCTTAATGTGTATCGCATGCAAAATACTGGAATCCATCATTAGGGATAATTTGAATCATTCCTGAAGAAAATGGTGTCTTAAATGATAGCCAACATGGTTTTCGCAGAGGGAGGTCATGTAACAAACCTCCTGGACTTTTTGAGGAAGCTACATCATGTTTGGATTCAAACCAAGCTTATGATATTATCTATTTGGACTTTCAAAAGGCATTTGACAAGGTTCCATGAGAGGCTCATACTGAAAATGAAATCTGCAGGCATTATGGGAGCTATCACTGAGTGGGTTCAAAGTTGGTTGTCTAGTAGAAAGCAGACTGTAACTGTGGGAGGAATTGTATCAGAACAGGGTCCTGTACAAAGTGGAGTCCCGCAGGGAGCGGTGTTGGGACCTTTGCTATTTCTTATATACATAAATGATCTTGATGCAGAGGTTAGTAGTAAAATAGTAAAATTTGCAGATGATACAAAACTAGGGGTCTAGCCAACAATATAGAATCAACTAAGGTAATACAGGAAGACCTAAACATCATCCAAAAGTGGGCAGATACCTGGCAGATGACATTCAATTTAGATAAATGATAAATCCTAAAAGGATTTAATAAGGTTAACTATAATAGATTTTTTTAGGTGAGTTCAGTCTGTAGAACAAGAGGACATAAATGGAAACTAGTTAAGAGTAAGTTCTGCACCGATGTAAGGTAATAATATTTTACACAAAGAGTTATCAATACATGGAATAGGTTGCCAGGTCATGTAGTTGAGGCAGAGACCCTTGCTGTGTTCAAGTCTAGACTTGATGCAGTTTGGATACTTTTTAAGAAATGGCGAGCTTAGTTGGGCCGAATGGCCTGTTCTCGTCCATAATATGTTCTTATGTTCATCCACAAATGTATATTGTGTCATAGAACGAATGAAGACAGACTTTGATTCGTTAGATGGAAATGTGGCATGGGTAAATTACGCTCATTCAACACATTATTTTTCAAGTGTAATGGTTTCGATTGACACCGGGTGCCAGACCCTGGGAGGATTCTGACATCAGCGATGTCATGCTTCTCTCTCCTTTCGGAGGGGTGTGAGGTTATTTTAAATATCGCAGCTCCAGCATTGTGAAATTAAAAGTAGCCGGCGATGGCGGAGCTCCTGCTTTGGGACTCAAAGAGAGGCCCTAATATTTTCGATTCACACCTAGCTATGTTTCTGATCGTGGAGGATTCTGAAATTAGTGTGGTCATGCATTTGAGAGCCGTTTCTGGCCGTCTACTAGAAACTTTGTGTTGAGTGAATATCTGCCTTTGCTAATTGCTTGCTTTTGGACTCTGAAAGTGCATCTGAGAGTGTTTCTGGCATTCTACTGAAACACTGTGTTGAGAAATTATCTGCCCTGAGAATGACTTTTTGGATACTGAAAGTGCATCTGACAGCATTTCTGGCCTTCTAATGGAAAATTTGTGTTGAGAGATTATCTGCCCTGAGAATGACTTTTTCTGGACTCTGAAAGTGCATCTGAGAGTGTTTCTGACATTCTAGTTCAAATTTTGTGTTGAGTCATTATATGCCCTGAGAATCGATTTTTGGACTCTGAAATTGCATCTGAGAGCGTTTCAGGCCTTCTACTGGAAACATTGTGTTGAGTGATTATCTGCCTTGCGGTGCTTTTTGGACTCTGAAAGTGCATCTGAGAGTGTTTCTGGCATTCTACTGGAAACACTGTGTTGAGAAATTATCTGCCCTGAGAATGACTTTTTTGGACTCTGAAAGTGCATCTGAAAGTGTTTCTCTCATTCGACTGGAAACTTTGTGCTGAGTGATTATCTGCCCTGTGAATCGCTTTTTTGGACTCTGAAATTGCATCTGAGAGCGTTTCTGGCCTTCTACTGGGACATTTGTGTTGTGATTATCTCTCAAGTGAATCAATTTTTCTGGACTCTGAAAGTGCATCTGAGAGCGTTTCTGGCCTTCTACCTGAAAGTTTGTGTTCAGTGATTATCTGCCCTGAGAATCGCTTTTGGACTCTGAAAGTGCATCTGAGAGCGTTTCAGGCCTTCTACTGGAAACTTTGTGTTGAGTGATTATCTGCCCTCTGAATCGCATTTTGGATTCTGAAAGTGCATCTGAGAGCCTTTCTGGCCTTCTACTGGAAACTTTTCATTTAGTGAATATCTGCCCTGTGAATCGCTTTTGGACTCTGAAAGTGCATCTGAGAGCGTTTCTGAAATTCTACTGGAACCACTGTTGAGAAATTATCTGCACTGAGAATGACTTTGGACTCTGAAAGTGCTTCTGAGAGCGTTTCTGGCGTTATACTGGAAACTTTGTGTTGAGGAGTACCTGCCTTGATAATCGCTTTTGGACTCTGAAAGTGCATCTGAGAGCGTTTTCTGAAATTCTACTGGAACCACTGTTGAGAGATTATCTGCACTGAGAATGACTTCTTTGGACTCTGAAAGTGCATCTGAGAGCGTTTCTGACCTTCTACTGGAAACTTTGTTTTGAGTGATGATGTTCCCTGATAATCACTTTTGGAATCTGAAAGTGCATCTGAGAAACGTTTCTGGCATTCTAGTGGAAACTTTGTGCTGAGTGATTATCTTCCTCAGAATCACTTTTTTGGAGTCTAAAGTGCATCTGAGAGCGTTTCTGGCCTTCCAGTGAAAACAGGTGAGTGAGTGAGTATCTGCCCTGGAGAATCGCTGGACTCTGAAAGTGCATCTGAGAGCTTTTGGATTTTAGTGGAAATTTTTTGGGGGGGATGAAC
>JAFDVH010000115.1:0-19705 GCA_019176425.1 Megalops atlanticus | reverse complement strand
CCTCCTGGTCAAACTGAGGGGCGTTGTCATTTATGTCCAGCACGCGCACAATGATGCTGGTGCCGCCGATCGCGCGGGACTCCGTCTACAGCGGTGAGTATTAGATTATATATGACCTGCTCCTCTCGGTCCAACGCTCTTCTAAGAATCAAATCAGCAAATTTGATCCATCTCTTCTGTCTGGATTTCAATATGAAACTGTCACTTTCACTAAGATAGTATGTTTTAATCGAGTTTGTATCGACATCGGGGTCAACGGCATTGCTAAGAGAGAATCTTTCTCCCGGTGAAGCAGATTCGGAAATATCCAAATATATTGTATCCCTTCGAAAATGAGGCGCATGGTCGTTAATATCCATTATTTCTAGCTCGACATTGAATATTCGTATTGGGTTTTCTATTATTACATCCATTTTAAGAACACATGATGTAAAGGTCTTTGTCGTACACAGAAATTCTCTGTCTATCCTCTCCATGACGTACAGCTCTCCCGTCTCTTTGTTAACCTCCAGGTATTTCTTACTGGCGATAATATCCAGTCGCATCTTGCGTTTGGACAAAGTGTTCACATCGAGTCCTAAATCTGTAGCCAGATTAGCCACAACAGAACCCTCTTCCATCTCCTCAGGAATAGAGTAATGCGTGACCGAAAAAGCTGCGTTCAGTATTGCAGAGAACACAAGGACATGTGAGACGTACCTTCTTGGCAGCACAATCAAATGCGCCTCCATTGTTTCATCGGAGACTTTAATCCAACATTCAACACGAAGAAAACAGAATTCAACCGCTGCAGTCTGTAACTGTGTTATTGATATTTCATTCAATAATGAAAGTAAGACTATACAAACCCTGTTCCATTGCTTGACGGAATGGTTGTAATTCACGGAGCTCTTTCAGCTATATGATGTGCAGCGGTTTACCTCCCCTGACTGTCATGGCTGCTCCTCGAACGCAAACTGGCGCGACTTATTAGCGAACAGCGACACTGTGCGTAATTTACAATGAACACAGTCTTAATGATTACGTCAAGATGAATCCCCACTGTACACCAAAGCAACAAGACTTTAAAACGATTCAGTGAAATATTTATTTGATAAAATCTGAAATAGGCTACGTACCGATTTTAACACTCGGCTGTCATTAATCCCAATGACTATCTCAATGGTCATAAATACGCAAACCTACTGGTCCTGACCTGTGTGTTGATGTCTGTACTGTGCTGATTTATGACACAAAATCATACATGCATCAGAAAACACACTTGAAATTATTAATAACAAGGACCAAACAAATTTCATCCTGCATCGATTTGATTTGCCGAAACACTGAAATGTGAAAAAATAACTTCATTCTTGAACGCACTTAAATTCCATTTTCCAATACAAAACGATCACCCGCCAGAATGTTTATAATTACACTACAGGACTGAAAGAATATTAACTGTTGGCTTTACCTGTGAAATGACGGAACATAATTAATTTGAAATAATCCCCATTTTAAAAGAGTGATTATAGAAAACCAGAAGAGGAACATGCTCTTCTTTCGAATCATACGACTAATGCATACTTCAGTGCGTTGCTGAATGTCTAAACCTGTTTGACAGAGTGATTGTATCAGGCTTTTTTTCCTGATTGATCGGACAGATTCATTAAATGAAAGCGAATTGGCTCAATGAGCATGGACATTCCTACCTGTAGCGTAGAAGCTGTGGATTCGCTGGTCTCTGTCAGGCCCGTGCTCCTGGGTATACTAGAAACGATGTATCCGGCACCCTTCGGTATTGGCTGTCTGATTACCAGCTTTCCTTTCCGTGTCTCCGCCAAAAACAAGCTGTACCAGTAGGCATCGCTGGACACCAGCGTGGAATCCGCTATGGTAGAGTTCCTCTGGCTAATCACGCTGTTCCTACAGGGAGGGGTCGCTTTGGTGGGCTTCGGTTTCTGACACTTCAGCACGATGATCACCAATATCGTCATCAGTAACAGAAACGACACCGAACCCAAGCCGATCACCAAATATAGGTTTAAATCTGAAAATATATCATATTCCAAAGGAATTTCCGTTGTTTCAGAAAACGCTTTAATGACGTGTTCCACCGTTGATATCTTGATGGTGACTGTAGCTGAAAGAGACGGGTCTCCGTTGTCCTTGGCAACAACGACCAGCCGCTGATAGCGTGGATCTCTGTAACTGAACATTCTCATCGTCCGGATTTCCCCGTTATATTGGTCCAGACTGAATAAAGTAGCGTCAGTGATCTGGAGAAACTGGTACGTGACCCGAGAGTTCTGCACGGAGTCTGCGTCAATAGCGATCACCTTGGCGACCAAGTACCCTTTATCAGTGGATCTCGGGATCACTTCCTCGACTACAGAGCCGTGTGCTCGCCATGGAGACACTATGACAGGAGTGTTGTCGTTCTGATCCAGAATAATGATGTGGACAGTGACATTACTGCTCAGTGGAGGGACACCAGAGTCACGAGCTTCGATATGGAACAGGAACTCCTTCTCTCTCTCGTAGTCAAAAGTCCTTAGCGCGTAAAGATCACCGTTCTCAGGGTTTATGGAAAATAACATTGACATCGAAGTGTTTGCAATTTCTTTTTCTAAAATGAAATAAACCAGATATTGATTTTCATGTATATCTGCATCAGTGGCAGTGACGGACGTTAATAGTGACCCTGGCGCGTTGTTCTCCATTACCGGTATTGTATAGAACGACATTGGGAAAAGCGGAGCGTTATCGTTGACATCAAGTAGCTCTAAGGTAAGTGTTTTATTGTCAGACAAAGGAGGCGTGCCTCTGTCTGTTACTATGAAAGTGATCTCATACTCTCGAACTCTCTCACGATCAAGAGGTTCAGACACCACTAGTGCAAAATGATTTTCTGTGGACTTGCGGAGGTCGAAGGGCAATGGCTCGTTGATTGAAAGGTCGACCTCTCCATTTAACCCCGAGTCTCTATCGTTCGTACTAAGGAGGGAAATTACTGTATCGACAGTAACATTTTCCTTTATGGTGCTTTTGAAAGATTTTATACTTAACTCGGGATAGTTGTCGTTCATATCAGTAATTAAGATCAGTACTTTACACTCCCCCGTCAGTGACCCTTTATCCTTCGCTATCACGTGCATCTCGAAAGATTTCACTGTTTCAAAATCAATAACGTCCTTTACCCTTATTTCTCCAGTATTTGAATTTAAACTAAATACTTCCTTCGCCTTCTCAGAGGTGTAAAGTGAAAATGAATACGTTATTTCTGCATTTGAACCTGCGTCTAGATCTGTAGCATTCAGTTTCATAACAAGAGAGCCTATCGGCGAATTTTCTGTTATGTTTGCAGTATAAACCTCCCGATCAAACTGAGGGGCGTTGTCATTCGTATCCAGCACGCGCACAATGATGCTGGCGGTGCCGGACCGCGCGGGGACTCCGCCGTCTACAGCAGTGAGTATTAGATTATGTACAGCCTGCTCCTCTCTGTCCAAAGCCTTTTTCAAAACCAATCCCGCATATTTAGTTCCATCGCTTCCCGTCTGAATCTCGAGACTGAAATATTCGCTTTCACTGAGATGGTATGTTTTAATGGAGTTCGTACCGACATCAGGGTCCACTGCATTGGTTAAAGAGAATCTTTCTCCGGGTGAAACCGACTCTAAAATATCAAGCTCTATTTTCTCCCGACGGAATCGAGGAGCATTGTCGTTAATGTCTTTGATTTCCAATTCAATATTGAAAATCCGTAAAGGGTTTTCGATTATTACATCCATTTTTAGAAAACAAGGCGACTTAGTTAGGCATAAATATTCCCTGTCTATCTTTTCTGCGATGTACAATTCTCCAGTGTTTTTATTCACTTCCAGGTATTTTTTGCTGTGAATAATATCAAGTTTTACCTCTCTTTCCGCGAGGCTGCGAACGTCGAGTGCCAAATCCATAGCTAAATTTGCTACAACAGATCCAAGATCCATTTCCTCGGGGACGGAATAGCGAGTCACGGACAAAGCAATGCTCCACAGCCCGCAAAACACAAAGAAAACCAACACGAACCGTCTCCTCTTTAACACAATGGACGGCAATGCCATTGTAGCAGAATCAAATTATTTGCAAATAGAAAAAAACAATACTCTTGCCGGATGTTCTCCCAAAACAAGGTCGCGTGTTTGCAGAAGAGTGGCTTCCAGATAACAATGTAGAAAGATAGTGTTTCCTTAATCGGGAAAGGCGTACAAATTGAGAGGTACTTCACCCGGAGTGCATCTCTCGCTCTGCAGCACTGTCATGGCTCCCCCATGATGCCAAACAGATTCGATGCGTTGGGGAACAGCGACACTGTGCGCATGAAGCCGAACTCCTCGGGATTGATCCCAATCCGTAAATTAAAGGTAATCATGATTTTGTCACTCACACCATCGATTTCAAGTATGGGCAATTATTAAGGTAATCGTGTGACACGGAAATAAACTGCAATTTCCAAAAGAAAATTAAAACGAAAAAGAAAAGGACACAAATATAGTTTCCTGATATGCCATGATTGGCGCGTAAAACAACTATTTCTGACCAATTAACTTATGTATTTCTCCCGCTGTAGTTACACTAAAACATTACTGTAACACACACGACTCTGAATTATTCTTAAACACAATCCTGGTCAATCCTTATCCGTGAGTAATTCGCAAACAGAGCCAATCGCCCTGTCTGAAAGAACTCTGATCTGATTCTACCATAGACTTTTAAAATCTGTAAAATGGCAAAGATAAAAACCACTAGGCACAGAGAAAACGTTGAAGCATTACTGTTTGTTGCTGTGTTACCGTGAATGTGAATACACGTTTTACTCCTCCGAATATAATTTTAAATACTTTGTTGTTAATAAGCATTTTACAAATAATTGTTTCGTTAAATGCATTGTGTACTTGTACTGTGAAGGTCGCTATGGATGAGAACGTCTGCTACATGACAAAATATGAAAGTAATGTATCTAAGAAGATATGTATTTGTAATGTATTAAAGTGTCCAAGGAGGGGAGAGGGCGCTTTAGGAATATTAAACCCGTGGGCTTGGCAGGTAGATGATGAGTGCAGTTCTAGGTTTGCTATTCTAAACAGCCCTGGCCAAATAAAAACACGCCAAGCACTCAATGCGTGTGGCGTCAGTGTGAGGGGCCAAGCATGAACGCTGAAATCCAACTGATTTTATCTGAAATAGTAGAAAATTGATTGTGCCAATTTCAACTAAAGGTCAAACGTGTTACACACGATCAAAAAGCAGAGTTTCATCTCGTTAAGGGTACTGTAATTCATTCAAACTGTAAATAATAAAAAAACTCTTCATACCTGCAGTGTGGACGCTGTTGATTCGCTGGTCTCTGTCAGACCCGTGCTCCTGGGTATACTAGAAACGATGTAACCGGCCCCTTTCGGCATTGGCTGTCTGATCACCAGCTTTCCTTTCCGCGTCTCCGCCAAAAACAAGCTGTACCAGTAGGCATCGCTGGACACCAGCGTGGAATCCGCTATGGTAGAGTTCCTCTGGCTAATTACGCTGTTCCTACAGGGAGGGGTCGCTTTGGTGGGCTTCGGTTTCTGACACTTCAGCACGATGATCACCAATATCGTCATCAGCAACAGAAACGACACCGAACCCAAACCAATCACCAAATATAGGTTTAAATCTGAAAATATATCATATTCCAAAGGAATTTCCGTTGTTTCAGAAAATGCTTTAATGACGTGCTCCACCGTTGATATCTTGATGGTAACTGTAGCTGAAAGAGCTGGGTCTCCGTTGTCCTTGGCAACAACGACCAGCCGCTGATGGCGTGGATCTCTATAACTGAACATTCTCATCGTCCGGATTTCCCCGTTATATTGGTCCAGACTGAATAAAGTAGCGTCAGTGATCTGGAGAAACTGGTACGTGACCCGAGAGTTCTGCACGGAGTCTGAGTCAATGGCGATCACCTTGGCGACCAAATATCCTTTTTCAGTGGATCTCGGGATCACTTCCTCAACAACAGAGCCGTGTGCGCGCCATGGAGACACTATGACCGGAGTGTTGTCGTTCTGATCCAGAATAATGATGTGGACAGTGACATTACTGCTGAGTGGAGGAACACCCGAATCTCGAGCTTCAATGTGGAACAGGAACTCCTTCTCTCTCTCGTAATCGAAAGTCCTTAGTGCGTAAAGATCACCGTTCTCAGGGTTAATGGAAAATAACATTGACATCGAAGTGTTGACTATTTCCTTTTCGATAATAAAATAAACCAGATACTGGTTTTCATGCAAATCTGGATCAAAGGCTGTGATGGAACTCAGCAGAGATCCTGGCGCATTGTTCTCCATCACCGGGATGGTGTAGAAGGACTTGGGGAAAAGTGGCGCGTTGTCGTTGACGTCCAATAAATGCAAAGTGATCGTTTCATTATCAGACAAAGGGGGCGTGCCCCTGTCTGTTACTATTATAATAATGTCATACTCCGAAACCTTTTCACGATCTAAGGGTTCCGAAACTACCAGCGAGTAATAGCCCTCTGATGTCGTTTTTAGAGAGAAGGGCAGTGGTCCTGATAGCTGTATATCGACTTTGCCATTATCTCCGGAATCTTTGTCACTCACGCTAATAAATGCTATTACCGTGTCAACAGTGACATTCTCTTTAATGCTACTCTGAAATGATTTAATAGAGATTTCAGGGTGGTTGTCGTTCATATCGGCTACGAAAATCGTTAATTTGCATTGCCCAGTCATCAATCCTTTGTCTTTAGCTAATATATCCATTTCAAATGACTGAAATTCTTCAAAATTAACGAGTTCCTTGATTCTTATTTCGCCGTTGTTTGGATGTAAACTGAACATTTCCTGTGTCTTCTCCGATGTGTATAGACTGAAAGAATATGCAATCTCTGAATTCGAACCTTCGTCTAAATCAGTCGCATTTAATTTAATAACCAGAGCTCCTATGGGGTATTTTCTGTTATATTCACAATATACGCCTCCTGGTCAAACTGAGGGGCGTTGTCATTTATGTCCAGCACGCGCACAATGATGCTGGCGGTGCCAGATCGCGCGGGGACTCCGCCGTCTACAGCGGTGAGTATTAGATTATGTACAGCCTGCTCCTCTCGGTCCAACGCTCTTCTAAGAATCAAATCAGCAAATTTCGATCCATCTCTTCCTGTCTGGATTTCAATATCGAAACTGTCACTTTCACTGAGATAGTATGATTTAATCGAGTTTGTACCAACATCGGGATCCACGGCATTGTTAAGAGAGAATCTTTCTCCTGGAGAAGCAGATTCGAAATATCCAAGTATATTGTGTCCCTTCGAAAATGAGGCGCATTGTCATTAATATCGGTGACTTCCAATTCAATGTTGAATATTCGAATGGGGTTCTCGATAATGACATCCATTTTAATGAAACAAGTAATTCGCACAGCACATAAATGTTCTCTGTCTATCCTCTCCATAATATACAGCTCTCCCGTCTCTTTGTTAACCTCCAGGTATTTCTTACTGCCGATAATATCCAGTCGCATCTTCCGTTTAGCCAAAGTGTTCGCATCGAGTCCCAAATCTGTTGCCAAATTAGCCACAACAGAACCCTCTTCCATCTCCTCAGGAATAGAGTAATGCGTGACCGAAAAAGCTGCGTTCAGTATTGCAGAGAACACAAGGACATGTGAGACGTACCTTCTTGGCAGTACAATCAAAGGCGCCTCCATTGTTTCATCGGAGACTTTAATCCAACATTCAACACGAAGAAAACAGAATTCAACCGCTGCAGTCTGTAATTGTGTTATTGATATTTCATTCAATAATGAAAGTAAGACTATACAAACCCTGTTCCATTGCTTGACGGAATGGTTGTAATTCACGGAGCTCTTTCAGCTATATGATGTGCAGCGGTTTACCTCCCCTGACTGTCATGGCTGCTCCTCGAACGCAAACTGGCGCGACTTATTAGCGAACAGCGACACTGTGCGTAATTTACAATGAACACAGTCTTAACGATTACGTCAAGATGAATCCCCACTGTACACCAAAACAACAAGACTTTAAAACGATTCAGTGAAATATTTATTTGATAAAATCTGAAATAGGCTACGTACCGATTTTAACACTCGGCTGTCATTAATCCCAATGACTATCTCAATGGTCATAAATACGCAAACCTACTGGACCTGACCTGTGTGTTGATGTCTGTACTGTGCTGATTTATGACACAAAATCATATATGCATCAGAAAACACACTTGAAATTATTAATAACAAGGACCAAATAAATTTCATCATCATTCATTACAGCTTCATTAAATGAAAGCGAATTTGATCAATGAGCATGGACATTCCTACCTGTAGCGTAGAAGCTGTGGATTCGCTTGTCTCTGTCAGACCCGTGCTCCTGGGTATACTAGAAACGATGTATCCGGCACCCTTCGGTATTGGCTGTCTGATTACCAGCTTTCCTTTCCGCGTCTCCGCCAAAAACAAGCTGTACCAGTAGGCATCGCTGGACACCAGCGTGGAATCCGCTATGGTAGAGTTCCTCTGGCTAATTACACTGTTCCTACAGGGAGGGGTCGCTTTGGTGGGCTTCGGTTTCTGACACTTCAGCACGATGATCACCAATATCGTCATCAGTAACAGAAACGACACCGAACCCAAACCAATCACCAAATATAGGTTTAAATCTGAAAATATATCATATTCCAAAGGAATTTCCGTTGTTTCAGAAAACGCTTTAATGACGTGCTCCACCGTTGATATCTTGATGGTGACTGTAGCAGAAAGAGACGGGTTTCCGTTGTCCTTGGCAACAACGACCAGCCGCTGATGGCGTGGATCTCTGTAACTGAACATTCTCATCGTCCGGATTTCCCCGTTATATTGGTCCAGACTGAATAAAGTAGCGTCAGTGATCTGGAGAAACTGGTACGTGACCCGAGAGTTCTGCACGGAGTCTGAGTCAATGGCGATCACCTTGGCGACCAAGTACCCTTTATCAGTGGATCTCGGGATCACTTCCTCAACAACAGAGCCGTGTGCGCGCCATGGAGACACTATGACCGGAGTGTTGTCGTTCTGATCCAGAATAATGATGTGGACAGTGACATTACTGCTGAGTGGAGGAACACCCGAATCTCGAGCTTCAATGTGGAACAGGAACTCCTTCTCTCTCTCGTAATCGAAAGTCCTTAGTGCGTAAAGATCACCGTTCTCAGGGTTAATGGAAAATAACATTGACATCGAAGTGTTGACTATTTCCTTTTCGATAATAAAATAAACCAGATACTGGTTTTCATGCAAATCTGGATCAAAGGCTGTGATGGAACTCAGCAGAGATCCTGGCGCATTGTTCTCCATCACCGGGATGGTGTAGAAGGACTTGGGGAAAAGTGGCGCGTTGTCGTTGACGTCCAATAAATGCAAAGTGATCGTTTCATTATCAGACAAAGGGGGCGTGCCCCTGTCTGTTACTATTATAATAATGTCATACTCCGAAACCTTTTCACGATCTAAGGGTTCCGAAACTACCAGCGAGTAATAGCCCTCTGATGTCGTTTTTAGAGAGAAGGGCAGTGGTCCTGATAGCTGTATATCGACTTTGCCATTATCTCCGGAATCTTTGTCACTCACGCTAATAAATGCTATTACCGTGTCAACAGTGACATTCTCTTTAATGCTACTCTGAAATGATTTAATAGAGATTTCAGGGTGGTTGTCGTTCATATCGGCTACGAAAATCGTTAATTTGCATTGCCCAGTCATCAATCCTTTGTCTTTAGCTAATATATCCATTTCAAATGACTGAAATTCTTCAAAATTAACGAGTTCCTTGATTCTTATTTCGCCGTTGTTTGGATGTAAACTGAACATTTCCTGTGTCTTCTCCGATGTGTATAGACTGAAAGAATATGCAATCTCTGAATTCGAACCTTCGTCTAAATCAGTCGCATTTAATTTAATAACCAGAGCTCCTATGGGGGTATTTTCTGTTATATTCACAATATACGCCTCCTGGTCAAACTGAGGGGCGTTGTCATTTATGTCCAGCACGCGCACAATGATGCTGGCGGTGCCAGATCGCGCGGGGACTCCGCCGTCTACAGCGGTGAGTATTAGATTATGTACAGCCTGCTCCTCTCGGTCCAACGCTCTTCTAAGAATCAAATCAGCAAATTTCGATCCATCTCTTCCTGTCTGGATTTCAATATCGAAACTGTCACTTTCACTGAGATAGTATGATTTAATCGAGTTTGTACCAACATCGGGATCCACGGCATTGTTAAGAGAGAATCTTTCTCCTGGAGAAGCAGATTCGGAAATATCCAAGTATATTGTGTCCCTTCGAAAATGAGGCGCATTGTCATTAATATCGGTGACTTCCAATTCAATGTTGAATATTCGAATGGGGTTCTCGATAATGACATCCATTTTAATGAAACAAGTAATTCGCACAGCACATAAATGTTCTCTGTCTATCCTCTCCATAATATACAGCTCTCCCGTCTCTTTGTTAACCTCCAGGTATTTCTTACTGCCGATAATATCCAGTCGCATCTTCCGTTTAGCCAAAGTGTTCGCATCGAGTCCCAAATCTGTTGCCAAATTAGCCACAACAGAACCCTCTTCCATCTCCTCAGGAATAGAGTAATGCGTGACCGAAAAAGCTGCGTTCAGTATTGCAGAGAACACAAGGACATGTGAGACGTACCTTCTGGCAGTACAATCAAAGGCGCCTCCATTGTTTCATCGGAGACTTTAATCCAACATTCAACACGAAGAAAACAGAATTCAACCGCTGCAGTCTGTAATTGTGTTATTGATATTTCATTCAATAATGAAAGTAAGACTATACAAACCCTGTTCCATTGCTTGACGGAATGGTTGTAATTCACGGAGCTCTTTCAGCTATATGATGTGCAGCGGTTTACCTCCCCTGACTGTCATGGCTGCTCCTCGAACGCAAACTGGCGCGACTTATTAGCGAACAGCGACACTGTGCGTAATTTACAATGAACACAGTCTTAACGATTACGTCAAGATGAATCCCCACTGTACACCAAAACAACAAGACTTTAAAACGATTCAGTGAAATATTTATTTGATAAAATCTGAAATAGGCTACGTACCGATTTTAACACTTTCATGTCATTAATCCCAATGACTATCTCAATGGTCATAAATACGCAAACCTACTGGACCTGACCTGTGTGTTGATGTCTGTACTGTGCTGATTTATGACACAAAATCATATATGCATCAGAAAACACACTTGAAATTATTAATAACAAGGACCAAATAAATTTCATCATCATTCATTACAGCTTCATTAAATGAAAGCGAATTTGATCAATGAGCATGGACATTCCTACCTGTAGCGTAGAAGCTGTGGATTCGCTTGTCTCTGTCAGACCCGTGCTCCTGGGTATACTAGAAACGATGTATCCGGCACCCTTCGGTATTGGCTGTCTGATTACCAGCTTTCCTTTCCGCGTCTCCGCCAAAAACAAGCTGTACCAGTAGGCATCGCTGGACACCAGCGTGGAATCCGCTATGGTAGAGTTCCTCTGGCTAATTACACTGTTCCTACAGGGAGGGTCGCTTTGGTGGGCTTCGGTTTCTGACACTTCAGCACGATGATCACCAATATCGTCATCAGTAACAGAAACGACACCGAACCCAAACCAATCACCAAATATAGGTTTAAATCTGAAAATATATCATATTCCAAAGGAATTTCCGTTGTTTCAGAAAACGCTTTAATGACGTGCTCCACCGTTGATATCTTGATGGTGACTGTAGCAGAAAGAGACGGGTTTCCGTTGTCCTTGGCAACAACGACCAGCCGCTGATGGCGTGGATCTCTGTAACTGAACATTCTCATCGTCCGGATTTCCCCGTTATATTGGTCCAGACTGAATAAAGTAGCGTCAGTGATCTGGAGAAACTGGTACGTGACCCGAGAGTTCTGCACGGAGTCTGAGTCAATGGCGATCACCTTGGCGACCAAGTACCCTTTATCAGTGGATCTCGGGATCACTTCCTCAACTACAGAGCCGTGTGCGCGCCATGGAGACACTATGACCGGAGTGTTGTCGTTCTGATCCAGAATACTGATGTGGACAGTGACATTACTGCTCAGTGGAGGGACACCAGAGTCTCGAGCTTCAATATGGAACAGGAACTCCTTCTCTCTCTCGTAGTCAAAAGTCCTTAGTGCGTAAAGATCACCGTTCTCAGGGTTTATGGAAAATAACATTGACATCGAAGTGTTTGCAATTTCTTTTTCTAAAATGAAATAAACCAGATATTGATTTTCATGTATATCTGCATCAGTGGCAGTGACGGACGTTAATAGTGACCCTGGCGCGTTGTTCTCCATTACCGGTATTTTATAAAACGACATTGGGAAAAGCGGAGCGTTATCGTTGACATCAAGTAGCTCTAAGGTAAGTGTTTTATTGTCAGACAAAGGAGGCATGCCTCTGTCTGTTACTATGAAAGTGATCTCATACTCTCGAACTCTCTCACGATCAAGAGGTTCAGACACCACTAGTGCAAAATGATTTTCTGTGGACTTGCGGAGGTCGAAGGGCAATGGCTCGTTGATTGAAAGGTCGACCTCTCCATTTAACCCCGAGTCTCTATCGTTCGTACTAAGGAGGGAAATTACTGTATCGACAGTAACATTTTCCTTTATGGTGCTTTTGAAAGATTTTATACTTAACTCGGGATAGTTGTCGTTCATATCAGTAATTAAGATCAGTACTTTACACTCCCCCGTCAGTGACCCTTTATCCTTCGCTATCACGTGCATCTCGAAAGATTTCACTGTTTCAAAATCAATAACGTCCTTTACCCTTATTTCTCCAGTATTTGAATTTAAACTAAATACTTCCTTCGCCTTCTCAGAGGTGTAAAGTGAAAATGAATACGTTATTTCTGCATTTGAACCTGCGTCTAGATCTGTAGCATTCAGTTTCATAACAAGAGAGCCTATCGGCGAATTTTCTGTTATGTTTGCAGTATAAACCTCCCGATCAAACTGAGGGGCGTTGTCATTCGTATCCAGCACGCGCACAATGATGCTGGCGGTGCCGGACCGCGCGGGGACTCCGCCGTCTACAGCAGTGAGTATTAGATTATGTACAGCCTGCTCCTCTCTGTCCAAAGCCTTTTTCAAAACCAATCCCGCATATTTAGTTCCATCGCTTCCCGTCTGTATCTCGAGACTGAAATGTTCACTTTCACTGAGATGGTATGTTTTAATGGAGTTCGTACCGACATCAGGGTCCACTGCATTGGTTAAAGAGAATCTTTCTCCGGGTGAAACCGACTCTAAAATATCAAGCTGTATTTTCTCCCGACGGAATCGAGGTGCATTGTCGTTAATGTCTTTGATTTCCAATTCAATATTGAATATCCTCAAAGGGTTTTCGATTATTACATCCATTTTTAGAAAACAAGACATAGATGTCTTGTAAGGACACAAATATTCCCTGTCTATCTTTTCTGCGATGTACAATTCTCCAGTGTTTTTATTCACCTCAAGGTATTTTTTGCTGTGAATAATATCAAGTTTTACCTCTCGTTCTATCAGGCTGCGAACGTTGAGTCCCAAATCCGTAGCTAAATTTGCAACCACTGATCCGAGCTCCATTTCCTCGGGGATAGAGTAGCGAGTTACGGACAAAGCAATACTCCACACACCAGAAAGTACAAAGAAAACCGACAGCAACCGTTTCCTTTTCAGCACAATGAACTGTAATGCCATGGTAGTATAATCAAATTAATTCCAGACAGGAAAAAAGTATTCTTTCCAGATGTTCTTCCAGAAAAATATCGTGCGTTTATACACAAGAGCGGTTTTAAGATCGAATTTATGCAATCGGGAAACGCTTACAGAGTGAAAGGTACTTCACCCGGAGTGCATCTCTCGCTCTGCAGCACTGTCATGGCTTCCTCACGATGCCAAACAGTCGCGATGTGTTGGGGAACAGCGACACTGTGCGCATGAAACTAAATGGACCAAACAACTCGGAATGAACAGCAAAACGTAAAAAACCCTTGTCCTCATTTTATCACTTAAACAATCAATTTCACGTTTGGCCAATTATACATGAAATCGTCAGCGACTGAAATATAATGTCATTTCCACAAGAAAAATTTAAAATAGAAAGAAAAAACCCAATGATTGACGCCTAAAGGCTACATTTCGTGAACGATTAACATAATTTTTGTTCACTCAGAATCTCTCGCTGTATGCACGCTAAAACCTGTTATGCACATGAAATTATTTTAAACACACACCTGGTCAAACCTTACCTATGTTTAAATCGCAACATTGGCTAATCGCCGAGTCTGAATGAGCTCTTAGAGTAGGCTCTGAAATGACACAAATATCACAAGGACTAGGTGCCGAGGAAAGGCTGAAGCATTGATGAAAAAAAAAATCTATTAACGCTTTGTTGTTAAACAACTGCGAATGTGAATACACGTTTCCTCCTCAGGACATAACTTCGAATGTTAGTTGTTAATACGATGTTTTGCAAATTAGATGATATGTGTTGTTAATACATTACAGTGTTCAGGCAGGGGGAGGGGCGCGTGAGGAATACAAAACCTATGCACTTCGCAGGTACATGACGACTGCTGTTCTCGGTTTGAGGTCCTGAACTGCCAGACAAAAGGAACACACAAACACTGAAAGCATTCAACTCAGTGTGACTGCTACGTGAGGGGCCAAGACTGAACGCTGGCATACAACTCAACGTATATGTAAGAGCGGTAAGCTGAGTATGCCACTGCCAACAAACTATCAAAACTGCATTTTCATTTCATAATTAATACTGATATCAAAGTAAATCATATACTCTGTCAGTTAAAGAAAAAAAAACATATGCGTTTTTACCTGCAGTGTGGACGCTGTTGATTCGCTGGTCTCTGTCAAGCCCGTGCTCCTGGGTATACTAGAAACGATGTAACCGGCACCCTTCGGTATTGGCTGTCTGATCACCAGCTTTCCTTTCCGCGTCTCCGCCAAAAACAAGCTGTACCAGTAGGCATCGCTGGACACCAGCGTGGAATCCGCTACGGTAGAGTTCCTCTGGCTAATCACGCTGTTCCTACAGGGAGGGGTCGCTTTGGTGGGCTTCGGTTTCTGACACTTCAGCACGATGATCACCAATATCGTCATCAGCAACAGAAACGACACCGAACCCAAACCAATCACCAAATATAGGTTTAAATCTGAAAATATATCATATTCCAAAGGAATTTCCGTTGTTTCAGAAAACGCTTTAACGACGTGCTCCACCGTTGATATCTTGATGGTGACTGTAGCAGAAAGAGACGGGTTTCCGTTGTCCTTGGCAACAACGACCAGCCGCTGATGACGTGGATCTCTATAACTGAACATTCTCATCGTCCGGATTTCCCCGTTATATTGGTCCAGACTGAATAAAGTAGCGTCAGTGATCTGGAGAAACTGGTACGTGACCCGAGAGTTCTGCACGGAGTCTGAGTCAATGGCGATCACCTTGGCGACCAAATATCCTTTTTCAGTGGATCTCGGGATCACTTCCTCAACTACAGAGCCGTGTGCGCGCCATGGAGACACTATGACCGGAGTGTTGTCGTTCTGATCCAGAATAATGATGTGGACAGTGACATTACTGCTGAGTGGAGGAACACCCGAATCTCGAGCTTCAATATGGAACAGGAACTCCTTCTCTCTCTCGTAATCGAAAGTCCTTAGTGAGTAAAGATCACCGTTCTCAGGGTTAATGGAAAATAACATTGACATCGAAGTGTTGACTATTTCGTTTTCGATAATAAAATAGACCAGATACTGGTTTTCATGTAAATCTGGATCGAAGGCTGTGATGGAACTCAGCAGGGACCCTGGCGCATTGTTCTCCATCACCGGGATGGTGTAGAAGGACTTGGGGAAAAGTGGCGCGTTATCGTTGACGTCCAATAAATGCAATGCGATCGTTTCATTATCAGACAAAGGGGGCGTGCCCCTGTCTGTAACTATGAAAATGATGTCATACTCCGAAACTTTTTCACGATCTAAAGGTTCTGAAACCAGAAGTTCGTAATGACTCTCTGAAGATTTGTTCAGAACAAAAGGCAACAATTCGTTTACTGAAAGGTCGACTTTGCCGTTATCTCCAGAGTCTCTGTCACTAATGCTGATCAAAGCTATTACAGTCCCCACGGCAACACCCTCTGTAATCGTACTTGTCAAAGATTTTATGGTGATTTCCGGATAGTTGTCGTTCACATCGCTAACATATACCATTACTTTACACTCTCCAGACAGGGAGACCGATCCTTTGTCTTTGGCCTGAATGTGCATTTCAACCATTTTTGTTTCTTCAAAATCAATGACATCCTTTACTCTTATTTCTCCTGTATTAGAATTCAGCGAAAACATTTCTTGTGTCTTTTCGGACGTATACAGTGTAAACGAATATTCAATCTCTCCGTTTGAACCCTCGTCTAGATCTGTAGCGTTCAGTTTCAACACAACTGTTCCTGTCGGGGAGTTTTCCGTTATATTAACAGTGTAAAGCTGATGGTCAAACTGAGGGGCGTTGTCATTCGTATCCAGCACGCGCACAATGATGCTGGCGGTGCCGGATCGCGCGGGGACTCCGCCGTCTACAGCGGTGAGTATTAGATTATGGACAGCCTGCTCCTCTCTGTCCAAAGCCTTTTTCAAAACCAAGTCCACATATTTAGATCCTGCACTTCCCTTCTGAATCTCGATAGTGAAATGCTCGCTTTCACTCAGATAATATGTTTTAATGGAGTTCGTCCGCACATCAGGGTCCACTGCATTTGTCAAAGAGAATCTTTCTCCGGGTGATGCAGACTCCGAAACATCCAATTCCATTCTATCCCTTCGAAAATGTGGCGCATTGTCATTGATATCTGTGATTTCTAATTCAATGTTAAAGATACGTAAAGGGCTTTCAAGTATTACATCAAGTTTAAGTAAACATGGAACATAAAACTCCAGTGTTTTCATCGGACACAAATACTCCCTGTCTATCTTCTCTAAAACATACAGCTCCCCAGTCCTTTTGTTAATCTCTAGGTATTTCTTAGCATGAATGATATCTAGTTTTACCTCACGCTGGGCCAGGCCGCTGACATCAAATCCCAGATCTGTAGCTAAATTCGCTACTACGGAGCCTTCCGCCATTTCCTCGGGGATAGAGTAGCGAGTCACGGACAAAGCGATGCTCCACAGCCCACAAAATACAAAGACAACCAAGATGAACCCTCTCCAGAGCTGCACAGTGAAATGGCACGCCATTGAGACTGCAGACATGTATTTCTAAGAAGTAAAATAAATCCTAATAATCCCTCGTTCCAGAACGTTTTACATCCACAAGAATGTGCACGGGCAGGACCGAAGAAAAAGAATATTTACGAAAGGAAGCGAGCTGTCCACATGGAGACTGTAGCACACCCCACACAGTGGCGAACTGTCATGGCTTCCTCTGAGTTATAGTACAGTGTGATTTATAAGGGAACAGCGACACCGTGTGTACAAAGGCGCAAGACGTGTTTTGGGTTTGAGTAAAAGTGGGTTTGCGGATCGAGGGCTCAAAGTTTGGCCATTTGTTATATTTGGACAGGTTTTCTCATATGGACCTAGAAAGTCTACACACCCATTCCAAACTTCTCGTTTTTGGTGTGTTAAAGGCTGAAATCAAGACATTGACGTCATACTTGTTTAGCTTTTAGACGTTTTGAAAAACAATATCTAAGTGAAAAAGTGAACAGCTCGCTTCAGGTCAGTCCAAAGATTTTCAATTTGGGCAATTCAGGACGTTGGTCTGCCTTTTTTCAGCCATTTCAACCAGTGTGGATTTGGTTGTATATTTTAGGTCATTGTCATGTTGAAAGTAGAAATTCTTCCTTATCGTCAGCTTTTTTTTTTTTTTTTTATAGGGTTTTTTATGCACTATTAATTTTCCCCTCCATCCTCACCAGAGCTGCTGTCCCTGCTGAAGAGAAACAGCCCAATAGTATGATGCTGAATATCTGCTGAGAACCTGGAAACCTGCTGAGAAAACCTACAGGAGCAGCAGATTTTATCCTGAACTAATCAGAATCACTTCAACTGGACACAGGTGAAGTTGATTATCTTAGGGCATGATTTGGATGGTGAATGGTTAGACCTGAGCACAATTACAACTTCCATTATAAAGGGCATGTAATGTTATGCAACCAAGGTATTTTAGTTTTTCCATTTTAAGTTAATATTCAGAAATGTGTCATCTCTTCTTATTACTTTGATGTTGCAGGTTATCATGTCTAAATAAAAGTAGAAAAAATCTGATTTAATAGGTTTTCATTTATATTTATATATTTATCTATATATCTAGTGGATCTAGAAAGTCTACACACCCTTTCAAAATGTCTTGTTTTTATTGCCGTGAGGCCTATATATAAAGTGTAGATCATTTTCATACTTTTTCAGTGTGCAATTAGCATTTTTTGTTATCTGTTGTTGGTTCTACCTACAGTACAACTTAGTCCACTGTGTTGACTGAGAGCAACAACATTTGTAATGAACTCAGTTCACCCTGGCATGGGCAGAATTATCAAGATGCATAGTGGTCCCATTTTTGCAATCAATCACATCAATCATTTGCAACCTCTCTGCTCACCCCATTTATTTTTCTTTAACAGACTGCTGTCTGTTGGATGCTGTCAAGATCCTATATTCACATCAGCCACTTACTTTACTCTGGATCTAAGCAAGTAAACTCATCCTCTGAGTAGCACAAAGACACAGCTCTACCCTGGACCTTGCTCTGCGCTACCCTGGACTTTACTCCACACTGGACCCTGTTCCTGCTGTCCTCCGATTCATCTTTAAATAACTCATAACTCCTGTTGCAGATTAATGTCTGTCTATCCTAGCTCAGCCCTGTCATCTACCAAATAGGCAAAGTGGATTTGTTCCTACAGTTTATCTTTGCTGGCTATTAGAGGGCTGAGATTTTTTTAAATGATTTTTCTTTTAGTGTTTTTGGTTCTTTTCGTAACTGTGGTACTTTGCGGTATGTAATGGTACAAATTGTAAGGATGGTATTTTACAACATGCTATAGCCCAAATTGTAACTATGGTATCTTATAGTATGTAATGGTACAAACTGTAACTATGGTAACTTATAGTATGTAGTGGTACAAATTTGTAAGTATCTTACAGTATGTTATAGCACAAATCATGAGCACAGATTGTAAGTAAGATACCAATCTTACAGTACGTAATGGTACAAATTGTAAGTATGGTATCTTATATGTAACGATGCAAATTGTAAGTGTGGTGTCTTACAGTATGTAATAGTACAAGGCTCCCCTGATTTTACTCTTCACAAATCAAACATGGTTTGATCACAGGTCATTGCTGCCTACTTTCTCCTGCCAAAGCATCAGGTTGTATCCTTTATAAGTGACAATGTCACCAGTTCACCAGTCAATTCAACTGATAGATGAAGGACTCAGTATTTCAAAACATGTACTGCATCCACCAGGACCAGAAGTACTCCAATCTAGTGTGCTTCCCAGGATCCTCCAAGAAGACATCACCTTTTGCTCCTATGTTGAAGCCCAGCAGTGCTGCATTATAGAATCTTAAACCTGTCAGCAGATTGTAGAAAATTAT